>CM075208.1:239816-371987 GCA_037577465.1 Liposcelis bostrychophila | reverse complement strand
CGGGATTAATGTCCGACATGCAAATATTAATCCGTTATAAAAATTTATGATGATTGATTCGAAGAAGAAGGGGGAAAAAAATTCTTGAATGATTATTTTCTTCATTCAAAGGATTCTCCCCATCAACGCTGTTTTCATTCACGAGAAGGGGGTTGGTATTTTACTATAAATGTCGTCATTATTAGGCTCTTTTAAAGTTCTAAAACGGGAAAACGATTACGACTAAAGTTTCAATTAGCCAATAAAACTAAATTTTTAAACGAAACACTTTTTCTCTTAACAAAAATTTTCATCGATTACAAAGTCGAAAGGATTTTTTAAAAAAAAGGATTAATCGTCGAATAATTCACCAAAATAACGTACCTCCCTTTAAAAAGTGAAGTGGCAAAAAAAAGTTTTATTCCAGCACCATTTTTATGTAGGCTATCGATTTTACAAGTTGACATATGCTCTCTGATAACGAAACATTACAAAAGACTTCTAAGATTAAAATTTTTTTTTCTTTTTTATCTTACCAATTATATAAAATTCCTTAAGGTCACTAAAACCACTTTTAAACTACCGTTAAATCATTATAACCTTATTAACATTTTTATTTTGGAAAAAACCGATTAAACTTGAACAATTCCTCCCCCCAAAAAAAATAAAAACTCCTAAAAGGTCGGATATCTGCAACCCACTTTGCAAGATGGCGTACAGAACTGCTCCCTTGAAAAATCGATGGGGGACTTCGCTGAAATAAAATCGGAACGCATGCGTTTCCGTTATTCCCAGCGTAAAAAGACCTCCGTCGCCGGGGTCAACGAAACGGAGAGAGAAGACCTTTTTACGCTCCCCCCGTATCGGAAAATAGATTTTCGTAGGAGTTCTGTATTTTCTTGATGACGTCACAGCCTATGGAAATCTCGGTTCCTCTGCTTATGAATTATTATTTCGAGTGGTACTTTCTTTTTATATTAAATTCAGCGATGGCACCGATAAATAAAAAAAATCTCTTTTTTTTTCAAGGGGATCACTAACAACCTTAATCTTCCGCTTACTTTCATTTCAATAAACCCATATTATTCTGAATATTATTAAAATCTATTTTGTAAAAAAAAAATTATAATAATAAATCTGTTGTAAGTGGATAACGGATTACTTGTAACTTATTTGAACTTAATTGGTTCAACGATGGGAAAAAGCGATGAATCTAATTTGTCCGTCTGCTTCGGAAAATTTGAGACGTCGACTTATTTAGCAGCACAAAACCATGGTAATTTATTAAATAAGCTGCTTGATTTGTGAAAAATTTAACTCGGCGACGAAATTTTAATTTTAAAAAATTAATTGACAGTCGGGCAGACCCCTGGTCAGCACTAAGACGCAAAACTCTCTAATAATAATTCTTAATGACCCAGCACCGGTTTTAGCATTCAAAACTTTTTTTTTTGCACCATCGTGAATCAGAGAACTTTTTTCTTATGATTTTTACTAATGTGAAAATTTTAATCTTGTTACCAAAAAAATGAAAAACCAATTTTTTTGGCTTTCATGAGAAACAAAAGTTTTGGAGCTTTGGAGTTCCTGCCAATCACCTTTTTATTTTTTATTTGTTTATTTTTTTGGCACAACTGGTAAAAAAAAAAAAAAAATGGTACCGTAAACTGGAGTGAGGCTCACCGGGCGTGGCAAGATTGCCGGCCTAAAAAAAGGTACGTTTAGCCGAATTTTTTGAAATTTGATTGAAAGAGGGAAAGAAAGGGGAAACTTCCAAGTAAGTTCATCAAGTGAAAACATAAATTAACTGCAATTTCCAAGATGGAAATCTTTAGGCCGATCAATCTTGCCCTGCTCGGTCAATCGCACTCAAGTTTACTGTAACTCTTCTATTAATTGGAAAGGGGTCATAGTATTTTTGCCGATTTTTAACACCAAAGCCAAGCCTAGAACTAGTTTCTGGTCTGAAATTTAGGGACATTAGGAACCAAAAACATGAGAATTAAGGACCTTTTTAAGAACGTAAAAGTAGCCTAAAACTAGTCCGTTTTTTTTTATTTTAGACATCTTTCTGGTTGATCGATTTTAAAGGTTTGTGAAATGACTTTAAAACTTTTAAAGTCTAGCAAAAAAAAAAAAAAAAAAAAAAAAAATTAATTAATTGTTTTCTTTTTACTATTTTCTAACAAACATAAAAAATCGAAGGTAAAATCTTGTTCCACGATCATCCGATTAAGGCTTTTTACAATTTATCTGATTAGTTTCAGAAAAGTAAAAAAACCATGCCAATTTGGACTTTGCAATGGGTAGAAATTTTTTTTTTTTAATTTTTGATTCGTGATATCATGTTCTTTATTGTAAACAATAGGAAATTTTTCGTAAGCGCGTTGCAGATTCAAAAATTATGGAGTTTTAGGCGCCATTTTTCGCATTTAAGGACTTGTAAGAACTTCTTTTAAAAATATGGACTTTAGGGACTTTCAGGGACCAGGTTCGAGGGCTGTGACACCAACCCCGTGTAAGCAGATCGTCCCCCCTTGTAATGTTAAATAAGATTTTTTTCCTCTCGAAAAAAATGTGTTTGCATTTTTTCCCAAATTCCACACAAATTACGTCTTAACGTGCTGACCCCTAGATTTAAAAAATCCCCGTTTGCATTATTCGCAAGCAGCCGTTCTTCAGACTCCCTCCCGCCAGTTTCTTAACGTGCTAGTAATAGCAAGTTTCAGATCCCTTGAAATATGCTTATGCACAATATGTGTACGACCCCTTAAAACATGTTCCAGTAAATTCAGAATCTTCAAATTTTATATCATTTTATAAGAGCCTCCAAGATCCAACTTTTTGAACTTTTTTTTCAGTTCCTACTTAAAATTGGTCAGTGCCAAATTTATCAAATTTTTAAATTTCCAAATTTTCAATGATTGTGAATCACAATAAATTTGAATCCATTTTTGGTTAACTATATGGTCCGTTTTTATCTAAATTTAAACTAAATTTTTATAAATCATCTCTAACTTTCAAGACATGGAAAAGCTTTGTTACAAAAAAATTAAATTATGATTTTTTCACGAAAGGAAATTTACAGATGACAAATTGTTAATAAATCAAACAATAAACTGGGAAAAGATTTAAAAAGTTAACAAGGAACTAAAAATCAAAATCCATCAGTAAGATAATTTTACAACAAAAATAATTAAATACTGCCAACTTTTTTTTTTTTTTTTTTTTTTTTTTATATTAAAGGATCATAGTAAACAGAGATATCAAGCAGTTATTTTCTTATAATTATGAATTATTAATTTATTTTTTAAATTTACATCTTAAACAAATTATACTCTTCTCAAAAAATATAATTTAAAACTTAATATGAAGTGATTTGAGGTTATTTTAGAAATAACGTAACCTCTAAAAGTTTTTTTTCCCCCCGGTTTTGAAAGTCCATTTTTATCACAGAAACGTAAAGCCTATGGTTTCACTGAAATTAATTACATATAAAAAAAATACTCACTTATATTTTTCACTTAGTTTTTGCAACATCTCATCATAATTAGTTTTATCTTCACTGTAATATCTTCTTTTTAAGGTCCTATATTTCTTTAACATGTAAAGAGCTTCCAATTCCTTAACAATGTATTCACCATGCTTAATCATTTTCTCTACTTTCTCTGGATCAGTTTCCTTGCTGTTCTTCATAAAAGCTCTATGGCACCGTGTTCGGAAATAATCATAACCCAGCGGATATTCTCTCCCCATATATAAAAGCTACATTTGAAAAAAAAAAAAAAATGTTTTTTATTCCTTATCAAATGTCAACAAAAAAAATGTCAATAAAAGAAATTTCATTCCTGTACAAAAAACTCACAGTTTTATACAAAGTTACTACTCTTGACCTCTGACTGGACATAATTTACTAGTTCTTTACCTAAAATTAAATTATTTCAGTTTTTAACTTTGACTGTTCGTTGAAAAATAATGAATCGCACACGAACGGTAATCATATGGGTTTGTTTACGTAAAGTTGTTTCTGCTTCTTGAATTCGATATATCGAAACTTCGAGTTCGAGTTGGAGGACGTTTTTAATGTTTTTTTCACTTGTTTCGGGTTATATCACAGTATGAAATGACATCCGTATTGATAATACTATTATTTCTTAATAACAGGCAGTCTAAAGGAAAATAATTAGACATTAAAAGTTTCAAAGAAGGGTTCCAAATGAACATATCTAACTTGAAAAAGTTGGCTTTTTTTTAATAATATGACAAAAAAAATTCACAGGAAGGCTTAGACCTCCTTACTGCAAAGCTAAGTCCCCTTTGCCATCTCCGGCTACTAATCTGTCGAGTCGTCTTGTTAATTTTGATTCTGATGATATTGCTCTAGTATATATATTTTAAACGATCCTCTTTATGTCTACTGGTGTACCTAGGGATCAATCAGTAACACAAAAAACTGCAGTTAACTCATAATTAATCTTTTTTTATTAAGTTATGAAAAAGTTAATACATATTTCAACTACTAAACAAAACTATATCAAATTGATTCATTATTATTTAGTATAACCGACCAGTTAGGAGAGGGTTTATCCGTAGCCAACCAATTAAAATCATCCACTTTATCCCAATTATTCACGTTCCTATTCAAGCCCGACGCTTCGTAATGCTTATCTATCCCTTCGTACTCTAATTTATAAATTCCGAAACGAACGTTTTTGCTGTCCTCTATTATCGCTTTACTAGTTACGTGAATGTAAAAATTAGAATCCGTCGTGTTGTGAATCCTAAGCTGCTGACAAGCCAAATGCAAAGTGCTGTCTTTAACGTGCTCTATGAAGACCGACGTGGACACCGGTCCGCAATGGACTTTGCACCCTTCCAAATTAGCTATGTGAAGGGTGCTCGGGTAACCTAACAAATGGATTTTACAATTTTTCAAATTTGACAGGAGCAAGTCTTTTTTGTCTATCTGCTCCTCCTTCAGGATCAAATCCTCCCCGGTCCTGTTGAAAAATCCGCAGTCTTTAACCGATTCAATCGCGTCGTTCTTCGACGCAGAGTCCGTTTTGTCCTCTCCATTTTTCACTTCGGTTTTTTCGATTTTGTTTTTCCTCGCTTTAAAACCGAATTTTTTCTTGGGGAGGTACTTGTTTTCCAATTCTTGAAATTTCACCTGAAGACCGTGCAAAGATTTTTGGCATATTTTTTTATCATAAATCCTAAGGAAGAAAGTGGAGGTGGAATATAATTTTTGCAAGTCTTGAATCGCGGAGTTCAGATCGTTGAAATGATTCGGCAAATCTTCCCGGTTCACCGTTTCTGTCGATTCAAAACTCGTTTCGATCTCATTTTGCATCTTGTTGAATTTCTCGATGAATTTTTCGATTTCTCCATAGTTTGACAACTCGGAGGTAGGTTTGTCCTCCTTGTTCCTTTCCGTTTGTCTTTTTAATATCCTTTCGATCGGATCTCCTAAACTGGAAGATTCGCAATCGGGTTTATCTACGCAATCGAAGGATTTCATTTTCTAATATTTATTTTCTAAATTTGAATAGGAGTCTTCCTTAGCTTCTTCGGAAGAGATCGGATAAATGAATCTCATAGTCGGAGATTTTATAACCCTCTGCCCGTCTTTTTATTGCTGCTGCGCGTTCGTAATAAAGCCTCTCAAATTCTTTGTCCTTTTTCTCAATTTCTTCTTCTAACTTTTCTTTATCTATACGGTTTTGGAATTGATATTCCTGGAAAAGTAATTAAAAAAACTTGTGAGAACTCTAAACCATTAAAATTAGTACTTAAATTCAAATAATAAACCCACTGATTTTTAAAACAGTAACATTTGTTTGTTTACTAATTTGTTTTTGTTTTTTAAAAAAACATCTGCATTTATTTCCAACTGAAAGCAGGTAGTCTCTCAAATTTCTCAAATTAGTTTCCAAATTTCTCAAATATATTCCAAAAATTAAAAAAAAAAAAAAAAAAAGAATTGGGAAATATAAAAACTGTTATACTTAAATTCCTCAATATCAAAAGAAATTTCATATTTTCTAAAACAGTCTTACTCCCATAAAGTTGGGTTTGAAAAGAAAAAAAGCATCAAAATTTACAAAAAGGTAAAATCAAAAATAAAAAATTTTAATGATATACTAGACTTTACCTCTGGGTACATACGATAATAAAGTCCATATATAGCAAGTATACCAAAAATTGAACATTTGTAGATAAAATCTTTAAATAACATAGGGCGCTGCTGTCCCATTAGTTAAATTTTTTTTTCCTGGGTCCAAATAGCTTGATCTATTTCCCTTCCTTTATAATTTGAATTCAATGTTTCACCAATTTTATAGTAATAGTCAACAATAATAGGATATTCCTTGTACACTTGAAGACGGAATTCTGGGGAAAAAAAAAAAAAGCAAAATTATTTCTATATAATCAGCAACGTTTCATCATCTGTTTATTCAGCACCCAATATTTCATATGTTCCTCAACTCAACCTATCTTTTTTAAAACAGAAAATTATTTTATGTGACTGTGAACCTTACATGATGGCAAGGCAAACAGTTTTTATTTTGAATTTAGAAAAGCATATGAAAGATATCTGGTGTCATATCATGCAATCTTTATAAATAATATTTAAATCACATCTGCGAAAATCATGTGGGTCGGATATAATTTGTAAAAAAAAAACAAGTAGAATACTAACCTCTGTTTCGATTTAAATAGGTATAAAATCCGTAAGAAATACCTAGCAATATAAGTTCACCGGCAAATACCCATTTGATTGCTTTTGTAAACAAAGGCGAACGTTTCGGTTTTTTTTCTAACATCACATGAATTTAATAAAATTCACAAAAGAAAAACAAATCGAAACTTAATGATAATATTCACACCATCTTTCTTTCCTTTGCTTACCTTTGAGGGAATACTTCAGCGCTGTCTAGTGGTCAAAATTGAAAGCTACTGTTGGGATAAATCGGCTTTTTATTAGCTTATTATTTGGATTTAAAATACTATTTTAAGTTAAGATGAACTATTTATTTAAAAACCAAATATTAGCAGCTCGTAAAATAAAAATAATTGTATTATAAACTTTTTCGGTAATACGACAAGAATTTCGCGGTTTTTCTTTTCAAAATGGCGGACAAAAATTTCAAAAACCAGTCGATTTTCGAACGCATCCTCATGTGTAAAAAAAAAAAAAAATTGCGAAATTTTAATTAATTAATTAAGAATTTTTATTTTAGCGAATTAATACTATGTATTAGTACGGAGAAAAATGAAAATCACCATTCGAAGTAAGTTCTTTTCAAGTTTATATCTCCATAACCTAAAAATAATATAGGCTTATCACCACGTTTAAAAAATATTGACATAACCTTATCTATGTTAGAATTAAAATTATTCAAATTTTTTTTTCTTTTTGCCAGGTTGGAATGGTGTTGCTACTTGGAGATGGGTGGCGAACGACGATAACTGCGGTATATGTAGAATGCCTTTTGATGCTTGCTGCACAGATTGCAAAGTGCCAGGTGATGATTGCCCTTTAGTTTGGGGCCAGTGCTCTCATTGTTTTCATATTCACTGTATAATGAAATGGCTCAATTCCCAACAAATCCATCATCAGTGTCCAATGTGTAGGCAAGAGTGGAAATTTAAAGAATAGAAAAAAAGAATAAACAACATTTAACAAAAGACTGTGATTATACTTGTGATTTTTTTGAAAAATAATTTTTAAATGAAAATGGCATCGTTAGAAGGTTTACCTCCCTTACCAAAAAGTCTAAGTGGTCTGAACTTACTAGATTATAATTCTTTTCAAAGTGGGAATTCTCCCTATTCCTTTTCGTCCGACAGAAGTGAAAATAATGTTGGAAGGAGCTATTCTATCAGCTCTGAAAATGGGAATTTTATAACAGCAACAGGAAGAACTTATTCAATAGGCTCAACAATTAGCAGTGATAATAGTGTGTTAGGTAGGAATAGAACCACACCGCCATTAAGGGATCTGACTCCAAGCACTAGTTTTAAGCAGTTATCAGATACACCACCTATGTCTTCTGCAAGAGCTAGCCCAATAATTAATTCATCAAGAAATACTCCGTTGAATTCAGCCAGGGCAAGTCCGGTTGTTGCCAGGGGTTCTACTCCTCCGACTCCTAATATCAGAGGATCAACACCTCCTATACCAGGGTTGAGAGGCCTTCCTCCACCTCCTCCACCACCTAGACAGCATCAGGTTAACCTGCATAATGGTATAGAATCATCTGCTCAGCAACAACGGTCTGGTCGTTTATTTAATTTAGATACTCAGTTAGCTACTTTAAGAAAAGAAATGGTAAGAATTATGAGATTTTTTCATTTTTTAGAAATTAACTCTTAAATTTTATTTTTCTTTCAGTTTGCATTACGGCAAATGGATTTATCTCTCCTGAATCAACTCTGGTCTCTTAATGAGTCCATTCAAGAATTCCGTCGTATGCAGGAAGAAAACGCAGCGCTTTCTCCTCCGTCTCCACCATCCTGTGATGATAGCGATGAATTTTACAGTCCTCTGTCCGCAAGGGGTTATCAAAATATTCCCGGGCTGAGGCGACCGACTTTTTCAGATCGTTATAATATGTCAAGTAGCTCATCCGAATCCAGCATCGAATTCGGTGACGTGTGATTTTTTTTTTTTTCTTTTCTTTTTCTCTTTTAACATAAAACCGTTAAAATATGTAACAGGAAATTGACTCTGACTGCATAACTTAAAGGATTCGGTTGTGAAAAAATTTGTTTACGATGCATCCATGCATTTTTTCGAAAATATACTGTAGTTCCAAACAGAAGTTTTCAAAAGACGTCATTTTCCCGATAAGCCTGTGCCTGTGTTAGCAATCATATTGTTAACTGTGTTTAGCTTATGGACGGGCCTGTAAGATAACGTCAAAGGCATCAAGCCTTGAAGGTCGCATAAATTGGTCTGGAAACTTCCTACATTTATCAAATGTCTTATATATTGCCTTTTAATTTGGTTTTTTGCCGCCGCAGTGCTGGCGTAAAATGAGTTGGCATCTTAAATGACTGAATATCAGAATATTAGCTATAAGCTAGCGCTACTGCGGTAAAAGTTTAAATTAAAAATTCAGCAACTTGTTCTAATGGATCGTTAAAAAATTTAATTTTCCACTAGGAGAAAAGAATCATCGGTCAAACCGGAAAGAAGGCCTAAGCACTGCGATACTAATTTGATGGTAATTTTATTTTAAGTCCTGTATTTGTGACCGTGGAACTCTCGCTAAGTGGAAATTTTTTTCAGTCGTGTATTTCGATTCGGATTAAATTGGATGCTACTTGTTCCTTTACCGATCACCTTTTGTTACAACGATTTTGTAATCGCCATCCATTGATGAATAATTAAAGTCTGATATAAGAATTTAAAAACTTGTTTTAATATTTTCTTTTAAATTTTATTTTTTAAAATGTCTGAAAATACATGATATCAGCCCAAGTTCTTACTGACTAATTCCTAAACAATAACCTTTTTATTATTTTTTTCGGGAGCTGAGCAAAAATGTTAAACTTGTCTCAACTAGCCTAGATAGTGTCTTAAATTCATTATTTTTGTAAGAAAAAAAAACGTTTTTCCAGATTTTTTTAAGTTAACAGGTCATAATGTAATCAATCAGTGCTGGCAAACCAAAGCTAACTAAATTTTTTTATTTTTTTAACCGAAGCTACACAATTGGGAAACGAAGATTGCCATCATTAAAATTTTAAAAATCTAAGATGGCGGCCAGAATTTTTTGGTTTAGACTTTATATGGCTTTTGAGCTTTTGTAATTTTTGAGCTCTCTTTCAATGAATCTGATGCTTGTTCTTTGTGATTAAGAAAAATCTGAGAGACAATATCGTTTTTTTAAATGATTCAAGATGGCTGTCATGAACAAGTTTTTGATCATACTAATATTGATTTGAAAGCTTTTGCCACTGCGGTTTTCTTATGTAAAATGACATTTAAATATTACGTTTTAATTTAAGAAACGACAGGCTCCTATATCTTACGAAATGGTAATGTCATCCTTTACACAAGATCCTTCATTTGTTTTGAAATTTCATTTTAACAAATATGAAGTTTTAAAAAATTTGGAAAATTTTGGTAAATTTTTTAACTAAAAGAAATGAACTTTTCGTTTTTTACTTTTTGAAAAACGGGAGAGGGGAAATAGTATAGCAAAATGATGACGTAATATTTGAATGCCCTATAATGTAAAATCGACTTTTTTAATAGTTTGCACATTTAACAAATAATTTATTGCATACTTCAAGCATATTTTGTGCATAATTGAATCTCAATATTTATGCTAAAATTTACCATCTTGCTTTTAGATTCAAAAAGATAATAATTCTTGTGGATCAATTTTAGTCAAACTGAACTTTTTTGCTGTACAAAATAATCCAGTAGATTTTTCCAAAATATTATTTCGGTGCAAATCACTGCCTAGGGGACTCACAACCTTAAATCTAAATACTCAGACATTTTTATTCCCCTGTTGTTATCCATTTTTTTTTCGAACGATAAAAAATGTTACGACCCTCTGCCCAGTTAAAGTCGGACAAGCTTGCAATTAGTATATCATTAGAAAAGTAGTTCCAAACAAAGCTAAAGAGCCTATTATTATCTGGTAAAAGCTATCAGAGTTTGTTATTGTAAGATCGTTAAAGCTACAACGAAAATCTTTAGACAATATAATTAATTGTTTTTAAAAATAGATTTAATTAAAAAAAATATAAATATACTAAGTTTCCGCTTTTAGGATGTAAAAAAAGTAAACAAACTTTAATTTGCTTTGATAAGCTGACATCCTAAAAACGGGCCCTGGTATATCATTAGGTTTTGGTATTTGATGTTGAAATTTTACATAAAAACGAGACAAAAAAATAAAGGTGTACCCAATTTCAGAAAAATGTTTTTTTTTGTCAATTACATTAAATTTGATATACCGTAAAACGGGGAGAAATCGATTGTCTGGGGTGGTTTTTGGCTTGTAAAAATTCCAAGTGAGTTTCTTTAGACCGGACAAATTCCCCCCTTTTTACGGTATCATTCGTGGTCGCCTTTCATTTTTGATAAATGTTATAGGGAAAAAAAGTAAAAAAGTAATTAAAAATTGTGAATGTGATGTAAGTGTTTGAAAAAAATTTGAGTCTTTTTATTATTTATTTTTTCTCTCAATAGAGATCTTTCCTTTCTGAAATGCCCGAAAACATTATAAAAATGAAATTGATACTTTATTGAAAGTGTCAGTAAAAATCGCTCAATACCCCTCTATAATTAAAATTGTTATACAGTAGAATCTAAACATGACGTAATTTTAGATTAACATAGAATTTGTAATTTTAACAAAATGAATTGATCAGGTTGATAGAATAGTACTGCCGTGAAAAGGGGAATCGACCTATCGCACATCTCTGGGTTGGCCATGTTTGTTTATGTTTAGCTTATAAACAAACATGGCCAACCCAGAGATGTGCGATAGGTCGATTCCCCTTTTCACGGCAGAGTAGGACGAAAAAAAAAATGTGATGTGTAAAAAAAAAAAACGTATAGCAATATTAAAAGTTGGCTTGCAGTACTACAATAGAAGTGAAAACTTTTTTTTTTTTTATTCTAATACCTATTTCATTTTGTGGCTGAAGATACAACTTAGAAAAAAAAATGATTTTTTTTTGTTAATATTAGAATTTCCAGTCATTGATTGTTAGCTACAGATTTTAAGTTGCCATGTCGTGTGTTGTGTCAATTCTTTGTAATCGTTTATTAAAGAAAGTTTATAGTGAATATTTTTTTTTTTAATTTACCTTTGAACCGATCAATGAAACGCCTCGAACATCTTTTATGTCTTTTCACGCCTAGTTGTTTTTCCCAAAGATTTCAGTCTGGATTTAATATTTTCCAGTTAAGTCTGATGATGGATTATTTCTCCCGTTTGAACGATTCTTGCTAAAATTAAGCCGATAAAAGGCATCGATAAAACCTGAGTCATTTGCTATAATTCTACTGGCGGAACAGCTTCTTTTATCTTTGACTCTAATCAGTGAAATTGGTAATGGAAAACCTGTTGGAGGATGATCCAAAAATTCCTGAAATTTATGCTATATACAGATGCATAAAAGCGGAATCAGCTACAAATAACAAATTTTTTTTTCAGCTGGTTTGTCCATGTATTTGCCTAATTTTTTTCAAAATTTTTGGCGGTCTTTTAGCTCTGTCCATGGGAGCCTAAAAATTTCAAAACTCCGGTTAAGACCAAAAAATCAAACATTTTATTTTTATGTAAACTAAGATTATTAAGAGGAGGCTTCACGGAATACAAGAAGGAATGGCTGTTTTGTCCAATACTCGATTTACGATGAAAAAATCCAAATTTTAGGTATCTAACGAACTCCTCTGATATATCCCGGAAATTTTAGTGCAAGTTTCAACTTGTCTAAAATGTATGGACGGCGGGAAAATAATTTCAAAAAAAATTGCGGTCAAAAATCTTTGATTTTGTTTTCCTGGTTTTTGTTTGCTTGGAACAAGTTGAAACTTGTACCAAAACTACAAGAAGAAGTCAAAGGAGTTCGTTAGATACCTGAAATTCGATTTTTTCCCCCGTAAATCGAGTGTTAAACAAAATAGCCATTCCTTCTCGAATTCCGTGAAGCCTCCTCTTAAATTTTTTTCTTTATTTAAAAAAATTTAATGAATTTTTTTTTCTACATTTTCTTTTCAACCGATTCAAAAAGCAAAAGAACCGTCTTTTATAACTTTTTATGCTTTTCCGGCATCGTTTTCGTAAAGTTAAGGTCAAACTGGTTGTAATATTTTCCCGATTTATCCAATCACGAATTGCTTCTCCCGTTAGTACAATTCCTGCTAAAATCACACCCATGAAGGGCATAGACAAAACCTGAAGCAGTTGTTTTAATTCTACTGGCGGAACAGCATTTTCGTCTTTTATTCTTAATGAAACCGGCCAAGAAAAACCCGTAGGAGGATGATCCAATTTCTCCTGAATTAAATGCTGTAAACCGCTTTCATAAATACGAACCAAGCTGCAATAAAAATGCCAATGTCCGTTATTCTGGCAACTTTTGAATCTGATATCGCAGAGTCCACACTGCAGTCTCGGTCCGTTCGAAAAGACTGTTTTTGGAGAGTTTAGAGTTTGAACTTTCCGTGTTTCACTAAAAAAAAACTTACATGTGGTTGAATGCAGAAATGAATGGACTGTTTGCTGGTAAAAACAACACACCCAAACCAGTCGTTATTGGCCGATCAATTTGCAACAAATCGCATTTCAGGAACCGTTTGAAAAAATAGTATAAGTCATTGTTTTCAAAGGGTAATGCAAAATTTTCCGTGCATACTTTTTTGATGTTTGAAATGACTTGGAGGTTCGTGTGTGAGTCGGTCACTAAAGTCAGATTCCTGTACACATAGTTTATTAGAAAATTCTTTCATTCTAGAATTCAAAAGAAAAATGTTCTGTTCAATAAAAAATAATGAGAGAAAAAAAAAAAATAAATAAATAAATAAAAATTCCAAACCTTCAAAAAGTAGCGCCCGAAAGAGTCGTTCGTAACCAACAGCTTATGGCCTTTGTTCAGAAAGAACTCTTCAAAAGTTTGAAATGGTATTTTTGGTATTTCCACGCATAAAAATGATTTTACAACAGCCCCAAATGTGGATACCGCAACGAAAGAAACTAGTCTTAACACCAAACTTGAAATTCTCAAAGAGCAATTTCCATGTTCAAAGCTTCCTCTTTGGTTGAGAAACGTCTCGAGTCCAATAAAAAAATCGTCTATTAAGGAACGATTATTTTTTGATTTTGTAATAAAATTTTTCGCAACGATTACAATGAAAATGTTGAGAGTAATTATGGAACAGATAAAATGGAACCAAAGATTCCTATGAAATGGTTGTAAATAATAATCACTGCGTAATGTCGTTTCCGGATATTTAATGTACCAATTCAATCTGAAAAAATTACAAAGTTCGCCATTTTCGTTATGAATAAAGCTGGAGTTTAAGTTTAGTTTGGAATCGTGAAGTAAGTGTTAATTTTTATTCCACGTGTGTGTATAAAGTAGCACTTTTCACGAAAATTTTTGGCTCCTAAAATTAAACTTTCAGGGTCAATAAAAAAGACCCCAAGAAGTAAAAATTTATATGGTCTAGCACTCGAAAAGTGACGTCAAAAATCAATATGGCCACTGTCAATTTCATAATGCAAATAGCTTTAAATGTTCATTTCACTTGACATAAAAACTATGCTTCACAGCTACGAATATAAATCTTGACATTTTGAGCTCTCGACCATTTTTGGTCTCTGACTCAAAAAATCTCGCTTCAAGTTCTCGCAGCGAATTTTCTTCTTATTCCACTTTTTCGTTCATAAAGTCAGGAAGTGGAGTTGTGCCTCCGCATCTCAAATGACCCTCCATCCTGTTCGATTCTTTCAATTTTATTGTTTCTTAAGAAGTGGGGAGAGGGTCAAAAGCTGCCAAAATCAATGCCTGAATTGCACAAGCTCAAAAAAGTTACATTTCAACGATTCCACATGACTCAAGATTTACGTTACCACTTACTTTATTCTACAGAGTGGACCAATCACTTTATGATAAGGAGAATAGTCGTCGCCGATTAAAACATGAAAGCCAGAAATATCCTCTGGAAAGTTCAACGATTCACTCGAAGTTAATAAGAGACTTAAATCATGACGAGTCCTTTAAATTAGAAAATATCCTAATTAATGAACGTTTATAGTTTAGTTTAGTTTTCGACAAAAAAAAAAACAATAATTACATTACTTACTGGAAATTCATCGCTATTGCAAAATCCTGGATTATTGCTTTATACAGTCGTAATCGTAAGGGAAAAGAGGACACCCAATTATATCCAGGCTTCCGAATCGAATTTTGAAAAACAAAAAAAAAAAAAAAAAAAAAAAAAAAAAAAAAAAAGGAATAAAGAGGATCGATATTGATCATAACATTTATTACTACATTAGAGTGGAATTTTTCTCATAAGCTAAAAGTATCATTTCGTAAAATAAACACATAGGAATCAAAATGTGAGCAAGTTCAGTCTTGCAACAAAACCGGAATGTTTCATAGCAAAGGAAAAATTCTTCACGACAACGGACATGTTGTTTCTTGACCAGATATTTTATTGTTTTCGCATGATTTTTAAGAAAATGTTTTGTCACAAGATAATTTTGCTTTGGCATTAGCAATTTTTTTCCGAGTGTGTTCACGTAACACCTAACCTCCATATTTTGTAAGACTTACGCCTGATTTACCGCCATAGTGGAGCGTCTTAATTTCTGTGCCGTTTAGATTTCGCCTCCTCCAATATAATGATAAATTTGTTGATTTCAAACCATGATTAGAGTCCCAGAGTCCATAGTCGAAAGTAAACGTTTTATTTTTTAAGCTATAAATCTCTGTAAGTGTATAAACTGATTTTTTCGTTTCGATTACAATAAATTCGCAATCATACGGTATTAAATTTTTCATTTTCCAGTTCTTAATGATTTCCAGGTCGGCCACAAACATAATCCATACCAATTTTCCGAGAAATTGTGGCTGTTTTTCCTGCAGTAAAAAAGTAAATGAAAAAATCCATCCACCCCTATCTCATCACTTCGCACTACTCACTTCGTTATAATTTCGAAAAATATTTTGTATGATGTGAATATGATCTTCATTGAAAAGCACCATTTCATTGCGATAAACGCTTGGGCCGTTGCAGGCAACACGAGAATAAACGTAAGAATTCAATACATAGTAATCGACAACGACGAAAAATATATTTGCCGATGAAATTTTTTTAAATTTTGAAACGCTCTCGGCGTCTTTTTCGTTAGAAATAAAAATACAGGTGCGAATTCGAAATGTTTCTACTAAATCAAAAATAATCCTGTCTTCGTTTTCTTTTGAAATCGCGTTAACAGTTATGAAAATAATATTAATTAAAAAAATTCTCATGCAAGAGATGGGGCTAAAAGTCATTTTTTTAATAATTCGTTGAACACTTTTAAACCAAGAAAGAGTTCCTTTGTGTTCGAGAATCTAAAGACTTGAATTACTTCATTTTCTTAATGCGGAATAACTAAACGAGGTTGAACTGATTGCGTGTAGTGATTAAAATCAAATTGATTTTTTCTTTAAAAGCTCATATGCACGTCCACATATTTATTAAATCAAAAACAATATATTTCGCACACAAACATTAAAGCCAGGATCATAATCATGAGTAGGAGGGCCGAAAAAGGCTTGAAACTTGGGTCATGGGCACAAAATTGGATCAAATTAGATGTTACCTTGTTAAACATTTATTTTATTATTTTTTATTTTTTTGGATTTAACATATAATTTCGATGATGAACATGATCAGAGCCAATTAAAGAACGATTAAGTTCATTATGAATGCTTAGACTGATGGTTAAAAAGAAAAAAAAAAAAAAAAAGCTATCTGAGGTGTATTTTTTTTCAACAGCTGTTAAAGGTGACCCGTTAATTTATAACCCGTACTATAACCCCATGAATTATAATTAACCCCCGCACTGTGGTCAACTAGACAATTATTAATCCAGAAAAATGTGGTAAAAATCTGACTTAACAGTTTCATAAGGAATCAATGAAATATCGAAAATCCGTTAAACCAAAATCCTATTTGCTCGTCCTGACGAGATAAGGAGTTGCGCCTATGCTTAACTTATGGGTAGAGTGGTAGTAAATTCAGTCCAGGCGTCCCACCACCCGTCCCACCCGTCCCAGCAAATAGGATTTTGGTTTAACGGATTTTCGATATTTCATCGATTCCTAATGAAGCTGTTAAGTCAGATTTTTACCACATTTTTCTGGATTAATAAATGTGTAGTTGAACACCGTGCCCGCTCCTCTTAGTAGCAGTAATCAGCGATAAAGATTTAAAACATGTAAAGAGAGTCGCCTTTAAAAACTGAAGTACATTTCCGAGCACTCTACAATTTGGATACTCGGAAAATCAAATAAACATTTGTAAGGCGATTAAAATCATAATGGAAAAACAAACAGAGTGACGAAGTCGGGGCTAGAGATTCTGCTCGGAATTCAGAGCAAATTTCCGGAAAAAAATTCCCGAAATTGTATTTAGCCACTTTTGGTTGGCTTTCAGTTTCGCACACCTTTTATTTAATAGTAATAATTTAATTTATAATTTAATATTATTTTTTTAATAGTATTTAAATTGTTTTCGCGATTCTTATACTACCCTTGCATTACACTTTCCCAATGCATTCTGGCTCGCAGCCTCCTACTTCCAGTTCAAATTTTAATATTGACCGTTTTCCTACTTGGCAGATAATAAATTACTTCTCCCATTACTATAATGGTTGCTAATAAAACTCCGACAAAAGGTATGGATATAACCTGAATCATTTGTTTCAATTCTACTGGACGAACGATGTTATTATCATCTTTTTGGAAGAAATTCTCCGCAGGAGAAGGATCTACTATTTTCTGCATTCGACGCAGGATGCCATATTCATGGAAACGAAGCAAGCTGCAAATTTTAAAAAAATCCATTATACTGTATATATTTACTTTCGCACTCGCTTTGCAGGTGCAGAACAAGTCACGAACCAGGTCTTTAGCCCAAAAGACAAGGACAAGCACAGCGAAAATTCATTATCATATCAAAAACACTTTAAGATAAAATGACGAGTAGGTACTCCGGTCAGAGGACCTTAAATCCCCTTCCCTCCCTGCCAAGCTCAAGCTGGACTACTCACTACCACCCCTTCCCCCTCTCCAACTGAAAATCTATTTTATTGCGCTTACGTAAGTATTCAGCCATTCAGCAGCCCACTCCCCTTATTGTCAGCAAATATGGCAAAAGAGGCCTTAAATCGCCATTGTAAGCATAACTCACTTATGTTTGAACGATGGAACCAGAGGACTACGTGTACTGAACGACAAACCAAGCCAGAAAAATGTGATCGGTTTATTTATTTGGTAAGCATTACATTGTAGAGCTTGTCTGTACCTGTCGTATATTTGGTTATTTTCAAGCGGTACAGAAAAATCTGAACTGCACATTTTTTCCAAATTTTTTTTATCGGTTTCAAAGAAGCACGTGTCCAGTTTAATTTCAATAGTGAAATTTTGAAACAAATTTTTTACTGCGTCATTTCTGCTCCTCTGAAAATCGATGTAATGTTTAAATGACACTGATTAAGCAAGTGAGAAACATTCTCTGCGATTCCTCACAAATATTGGCTCATTTCAATTAAATATAAAATCATCTTGCGTAAGAATAGAAGAAAAATTCAAACCTGCAAAACAGCATATATTAGCGAATTATGTGTAACCAGTACTCGATATTTCCCATTGTGAAAAAATTCTTCCAGAGTTCGAAATGGTATCTGCGGAGTTTCGACAGTTAAAAACGATGTTATCACTGCCCCGAATGACATCACAGCACAGCAAGTAATCATCCTTAAATTTAAACTTGAAATTCTGAAAGACATTTTTTCATACTCAATGCTTCCACTTTGATTACAAAATGTTTCCATTCCAACGAACAAATTGTCAATTAAAGTGCGATGGTTTTCAGTTTTATCATAAAATCATTTCGAAACAATTAAAATGAAAATATTGATAATGAACAAGGAAAGTGCAAAAGCCAACCAAAGATCCTTGTGAAATGGTTGAAGGTAATAATCACTCCGTAATTCGGTTTCCGGATACCGGATGTACCAATTCAGCCTGAAAAATCCACACTCATTATACTTTTGGGGTAGGTTTTTCCATACAATACGTAAAGCAGTTTTTCGTTATTTTTGATCCCTTCCCCCTTGGCGGTAACGCTAATTTCAGTACATCCGCTAATGAAACGTATCTCTGACCTCCTCCCCTCTCCCTCCCTCTTTAGGCGTTACAAAATGTATGGAAAAACTCACAGATCTAATTTCACTTACGTTTTCTTAAATACCGGACCAATTTCCCCGGTACTAAAATGTGAAGGATCGAAGATAGGAAGGGCCAGAATGTCGTGGGCAGGTAATTTCGACGATTGGCGTAAAACTGCGACATTTCTTTAAATCGGAAGAAAAATAAATTAAGAGTAAATTTTACTTCAGAAGTTCAAAAATTTGCATTTACATAAAATTCATCATTCGAGAAAAATCATCCACCATTTCGTTTAATTTACATTCATGGAGAGTACAAGATGACGCCGGGACCTGATTCCACTGTGAATTCGATAAAAAAAAAAGGATATAAATATGCTTATTCTTAATTCAAATAACTTGAAGAATAAAATTTTCCTAGTGTCTAGAGGTGGCGATAACCTATCGATATTTTTACAGGCATCAAAGTCATTTACCCCCTCACAATTAGAGACTTTAGAGACCAAAATCGGAAAATTAGAGACTTTTAGAGACTGAAAAAAATCCATTTTCCATTACACTTAAACATACTACAAATGCCTTATATTGGAATGACCCCATAATAGACCTACTTCCTTAGTTTGGAGTGTTCTGATTTCTGTCCCGTTTAAATTTAATCTCCTCCAATATAAGGATAAACGGGTAGAAGACTTCAAGTCCCGGTCTTCGTATTCCAAAGTGAATGTTCTATCTTTGAAACCATAAATCTCTCTCAGTTTATACATAGATTTTCTTGCTTCAACAATTATAAATTCGCAGTGGTAAGGAATTAAATTTTTCATTTTCAAATCCTTTATTTTGTCAAGGTCAGATGCAAACATTACCCATTTAAATTTGGAGAGACGTAGTGTCATGTTGTACTGCGACAAATTTAAAAAAAAAAATTACCATTCCTCTGCAGGAAAAATTTCCAGGTACTACTTACTTCGTTGTAAATTTTAAAAGTTTTCTCTATCATGGGAAAATGTTCCTCGTTGAAAATGACCATTTCAGCATTTAGCCCATATCGACGAGATATATGCCTGTTCAATGCAGAAGGTTTCATAGCACCGGATAATGCAAATGCGAGCGAATATTTTTTTATTTTTATAATCTCGTTTCCAATTTTTTCCTCGTCAAAAACAAAAATGAATGAACGAAATCCTTCTGCTAAGTCGAAAATTATATTTTCCTCGATTTCGTTCGAAAGTAACGCCGACGCTTTCGTGGACAAAGATATATAAAAATATATTGCGCAACAGAAACAGAATAAAATATACCCATATTGTTTATTTCTTAACGTCATTTCGAAGCAAAATGATACAGGGAAAAAAAACCATTACGAAAATAAGACTAAATGTTTCAATTATTTATAACTCTTAATGCGGAATGATCATTGAGCGATAAATATGTTGATTTTTGCTTTAAAAGCATCGAGAAATGAAATTTAATTTCTTTGCAAACAACTTTGTTTGACTTATTAAGACATCATTAATAGGTCTTTGATTTTTCGCTGGGTATTGTCCACTGGCTTTGACTGAAACTTGCACTAAAAATAAGCCCTTGCCTGGGTCTTGAAAAATTCGGTCCTTTCCCCATAAGCTGATCAAATCGACTGTCTTCTAGAAAATCAAAGTTGGTGGAACTGGTCCACCTCCTTGAAAACCTGCTAATTCTAAAAACCCTATTATTCACGAAAAATAAGGTGATGACAATAATACTATTGCGAATATTACAGTTGGCATCTATGAAAAAGGCAGCTTGTACAGGAAATTGTCTACAAAGCTGAAGGGTATTTTCCATTCGATATATAATGGATATGAGGGATTCTTCAACAGTCGCCAAGAATTGTTTACAAATAAAGTGTTATAGATGTACTTCAAAAACCATTAAGATACTTATCGCTTAATAAGGAATTCACATTAAGAAATGTGAATAATTTAAGGAGTTTGTTTCTTGACTTTTGAAAATGGCAGAGATAAACAGACCTAAAACTCCTACTTAGAATTAATTATTTTGCTTAACGTTCACGTAAAAATATTCCAACCCATTTATCCACTTTCCATCTCAAATAAGCATTTTAGAGCACTTCTCCCTCCCCCTCCCCCCGATGCGGTTACGTATATCAATATTTGTAATTTATTAGAAACTGACCTTGAATGGTTAATTTAAATTAAATAAATCACTTTGAGAACGCAAAATTTAATTAATTCGATTAATTATTTTAATCGATTTATATCATTTAAATCAACCAATTATAATTGCAAACATGGTTGTAAAAATTGCGCCTTTAAAAGGTTGATTAGATTTCCAAGTACAGAATTTGAACACACGGAAATCTAATCAACATTTTTAAGGCGATTTAATCACAATAGTGATTAAATCTGTAATTTCTAAGCCATCAGAAAGGTGACATAATTAGCATTGCGAGTTTATGGGATCGCTTCAAATAAGTTTTAACCGATCAGAAGTAGTATCTTTAATTTTTGAAAGATGGCGTAGTAAAAAAATCACGTGGCACCTCCCGCACACTATGCTTTCTTCACTATATATGATTTAATTTAAATTTCTCTTAAAGAACTTTTAGAATCCCTGGACCTGGATAGACTTTTACAAACCTGTAAAGTTTTGGGTTGACTCATGCTAAATAGTTTAAAATTTTGAACCGAAACCTCACGAGTTTAAGACTTTAAAAATAGTAAAAAGTCGTTTTCAAATGCTATAAGCAAATAAAATGGCGAAAAGTCCAAAGGATAAGTTCGAAAGACGAAACAAATAAAAATCGTAAGCAACTTTCAATTTGGAAACCCTAATTATAATTAAATTTTAAATTTATGATATAACTAATTAAAATATATTGGCATAGTTGAGTTAAGGTTTGTATTTAACTGGTCCGTATTTTATTGAATATCCAATCGGTAAATTAATGTGATTTGGTCATTGGTAATTCGCATTCGGACGGTAAAACGATTTTGTTTTCAAATCAATTTTTTTTTCAAACCAGGTAGAGTTCATTGTAAAAAGGGTAAAAAAAAAGCTTAAAATTTTTTTCATCATTAATTTTCAAGCTGAATGGATTGTAAAATCAAATCTTGAGATTCTGACAAATGAGAATCGACTCTTGTATTGATAAAATTAACAAGATTTTTTTTAATAGGAAATTTATAACGGTTCCACTGTTTAAAATAAAATATTCTAACTTAGAATAAGCTCTTTGGGCTACTCCCAAAATCCCTCCCCTTATCCATAGCTTCAAAAGAAATGGGAACACTAAAATAATACACGTAGAGCTAATTTGATTGTAACCACTAAAAACAAAAACAATGCCGCAACCCATGAACTGTCCATTCAATTTTATTACTGACAAAAAAAAATTTACTGATCAATAAAGGTTGACCAAAGCAATTTAAATACTGACCAATTATATATGAGCCTTGAGTTAATAAGTGTTTTTCAGAAGAAAAAGACATTTCATAATATTTGTTAACAAAGGTTTTTCAACCTATTCCTTGCATCTTCCTGTGCTTTTATTCAAGAGGTCATTCAAGCATTGCCTAGGTATAAATTCGGAAATTTCTGAACCCCTTCCCCATTACCAACAAAAATAATGTTTCGAAGACCCCCTAAAGTGCTAAAGAGTGTTCATTATCGTGGCAGCAGATAAATCGTATTTTTCGTTTTACGGAAAAACGAAGGCAAATCTTGAAAAATGAAAACCTAAGAAATCATTAGAAAAAAATTGCGAAGATTTCTTAGCTTTTCTATTTTCAACTTTTGTCTTAGTTTTACCAAAAAATGAAAAATACGATTTATCTGCTGCCACGACTGATGCGTACTCTTAAATGGCCCGTAACTAACCATTATAGCTTAAATTTTCTTTTTACAACGATTTTTGGCTTTCCTTATGGAAGACTATTTTACACATCTGACTGTACTTAATTTTCAAATAAAAGCCTCACATCAAAGAGCGGCCGTATTAAAAATAAAAATTACTGGAGTGCACTCTGAACACTAGCCGCTTGGATCGCAGTAATAGGAACGATTAACGGGGCTTGCAAAGTCTGTTTCGAGGACTCCGCCGCATTTTGATCTAATATCAAAGACTTTTGATACTCTAATTTCGTTTTCATTAATTCTATTTCGTATCTTAATTTTTGCCCAGTGAGCCTTGCGTTTCTTAGCTCCTGTTTGGCTATTTTCCTCCTCCATTTATATAATTTCTTGTTTTCGATATATTGGGAGTGAGACATGGGAAAGGTGGACCTGTTCATTTCCTGCCAGGCTTTAAAAGTTATTTGCGTTTTATTCGGGTTCGCCGACTGAGGCTCCGTATTTTTTTTCCTTTCTTGGGGCAAATTTTTTTGTTTGCTCTGATTCGTATCAGTTTCGTTTTTAATTTTTTTGCTTTTGGATTCCTCGTTGAAATACATGTCGAAGTAATCCTCTTCCGAATCGCTTTGCTGATTCGTTTCCTGTTCTTCCTTACATCCGAAATTCGTCTCGTTGACGTATTCCGGGACGAGACCGAAACCTACTAAAACAGCGTCGTATTCGGCGATGGCCTTCAAATGGGACTTACAAGTGGAATGTTTGCTCGCCATCGAGGAGAGACGTTTCATATCGTCGTTTCCAGTGGAACACCACGAGGAAGACTCGGGCCGCATCAGAGTGCAAGGCCAGCAAAAGAGTTTGTTGTATTGGGTGCTTCCTGCGGAATAAATCAAATAGATAAAAGACTGGCTGCTCTTCAATGGCCAGAGGCAGCATTCTAAGAGACCACTCACCGCACAGCCATTTATGAATGCCGTACCAAGATTCCTGAAATGTTCGATTACAATTTTTAGCACTGTCCCTCTTTATTATGGACAGTTTAGGAGTTGGTCGACCCTTCTGAAGAATTACCAACTTTTCATCATCTGGTTTTATTTTAAAAGGTGAGCCATCAATAAGTGATGGTAGTATGTCACCGCCATCTACGCCGTCCACTGCCGGATCGTTGCTCGGCATAATTTCTGTAATGACAGCTTGTATTAGTAACGCTTAGAGTACTGATCGGAACTGCAATGTCGAAATATACTTAAGAAAGAGGCTGTGTACCTGAATTATGAGCTCAGGAAAATTCTTCAATTACTTACATTAATGCAGCTACCAATTTCTGGCTTTCTTCATTAAAATAGGAAACAACCTAGGTCCCTTTATAATTAAGCATAATGCAATATCCTAGAGAGTAAAAAACTCTACGCATCTAACAACTGGAATCCCCTCAAAAAAAAAAAAAAAAAAAAAAAAAAAAAAAAAAAAAGAAGTACAAAGCTAATCAAATTGTTCATATCAGCAGCCAAATAGCACAGTATAGCTTCTAGGTTCTTTTATCCTTTTCATAGATATTGAAAATGTGAAAATCTATTCTTTTTAGGTTTAAATCAAAGATATTAAAAAAATATTCCAAAAGAGGCCCATTAACTCTAAAAGATTTAAAATTCAAAATCTTTTTTATCCACATTTTGTTCAGACTGAACTTGTAGACAGGAAACAAATAAAAGATTATTAGTATCAGAGTAAGATTTATAACAGTTGATCTGATTTTGTCCAATGCTACTGGCATACAGATTCTGCATTTCGATCCTTATACTCAATATCGAAACATGAAAATACCAGGTCTATAATCATTATCTTCATAACTTACTTAAAAATATAAGAAGGTATAACATAAGACAGTTTTTCATAAGGCCTTATATCTGGCTAAGAAATGGACAGCAACAAAAATAAAGTTTGCAATAGTTTTTAGAAGAGCTGTCACCTTTCCAGTCAAATGATAATTGATTGTTACTACCTCCAATGTCTCAAACAGTATCCCTAAGTTCTTAAAGCATATGTATAATCTACCACTTTTTTTCCCCAAATAAAAAAAGTATTCTTACCTTTAACCTTACCGGTGCTGACACAAGTAAGAACTCCAAAAGACGTTTTCGGTATTTTCACTATCAAAATTACAATACTTTCACTCGTAAACTCAAATTTTAATTCCAAACTTCTTTAATAATTTTATCATCATGAAAACACACTGTTTTGTTTATGTTTTCACCAGTTCTAGTTGTCACCGCTACGTAGCGCTGCTCGTTTCCGGTTCAGTTATTGCCACGTCGCCTTCTGCTTTTACGTCTGTTTTGTAAACATCAGCCAAAAAAAAAAAAAAAAAAAAATTAAAATGGTTATTTACGGAGTTTATATCGTCTCCAAGAGTGGAGGTTTAATATTTAATCACGATCATACGATTTTAAAAATCGAAAACGAACGAACGTATAATTATCCCTTAGATATTAGGCTGGAATACGAAAATAAAAAAATAGTTGTTAGCTTTGGCCAAAGGGATGGAGTTCGTGGTAAGTTTCATTCATCTATTTTCTGCAAATCTTGTCATTCAACATTTAATTCGCTCGAAGACATTCAACCCTTTCAATTCTTTTTATTTTCAGTTGGTCATGTCCTCTTAGCTGTGAACAAAATACCGGTGACGGAAGGCAATTAGATGATGGAAGGGACGCTTTAGAAATTATTCAGAATCCGAAAGTTATCCTTTAACCTTAAAATTTGGAAGACCGAAAATGACTACCAATGAAAAGATATTTTTAGCAAGTATGTTTTATCCATTGTTTGCTATCGCTAGTCAGTTAAGTCCAGAACCAAGAAGCTCTGGTATTGAAGTGTTAGAAGCAGATACATTTAAACTTCATTGTTTCCAAACATTAACCGGAGTTAAATTCATAACAATAGCAGATCCACATCAAACTGGAATGGATGCATTACTCAGAAGAATTTATGAACTTTATGCAGATTTTGCACTTAAAAATCCATTTTATTCTTTAGAAATGCCAATAAGATGTGAATTGTTTGAAACAAATCTGCAGACGTTATTAGAACAAGTGGAAAAAACTGGTGTTAGTAATATATAAATGCTAAATATAAATGTTTAAACTTTTTTATATTATAAAATTTATTGGTAAAGTATCAACAATATTGTGCTTTCATATAATATAATTGTGTTAAACTGTGACTAGGGGTTATCATATACTGTGTATATAATAAAATTAATAAAAATATTATTGAAAAGTTTCATGGCTGCAGCTATTTCTTGTAATTAAAATTCTTTTGATCTTCTTTGTTTACCTAAACAAGAAGAAATTAAAGTTATTGCTTGATTAAAAAGCAAAAAAAAATTTAAATACATAGTATTCAAAAAAAATACAATTGAGATCAAAAATGAGATCTTAAATTAGAATGGCATTTTGTACATTAAAAATGTGGAGATAAAATATGTCAAAATTATTTTTCGTCAAATTGGCAAATAATTTTATCACAATTTAAATTAATGAACAACATTTAAAATTTAACAAAAAAATAAATAAATATAAATAAAACAAACAACAAACCTAAAATAAAAAATCTATTTGATTATTACTACTTTTTCTTTAAATTAGCTACAGGAATAATTGCTCCACGCTTATGGTTTTGGTATTTAATTTATAGAATTATTTTTAATGATAGCTTAATTATTTGCTGATTGTCTACAAATCTTACTGCTCCTACAAGGATAAATAATAACAAAATTTCAGGTTAAATATTACAAGCTCATAATTCTTACTAATGTATTTTTGCGTCCAATTCTTTTTTATTATCAATCTTTTTTTATGACTAAATCCATTAAATATGTAAATTAGGACTTTTTTTATTTTTTTAAATTTTTTTGTTCAAAGTTCATCACGTTAATATTCAGTCTTCAATCTGTGACTTTTCATGTTCAAACTTTGTTGTTTTCCTTCTTCTAATTACATCTTAAGGCAGAGCAATGATTTTGTTGTATGCATATTTACGGTTCATGCATACGCATGGCCATTAAGGTAACCAACCAATCAAAATACATCATCGTTAGCTTTGATTGATCCCTTCACCTGTAACCTGGCGGAATCATTCTGAGCCGGAAATTTTTAATACAACGCTTAGTCGCTTATTTTCATTATATTCTAATCTTCGTCGTTTATATTCTAAGTATATTCTATTCTAGTCGTTTACATTCTAATCTTAATTTCCGTTCCAGCATCTTCTTGAACCTATAATCCTTCATCTTGTGATTTTCTTTTTTACCTGTTTCTTGATCTGGAATATGTCAACTTCCAATTTTTTTTTTTTTCATTTTTATCTTTCATCTTTTTCTTTTATCTTCTAACTTCAATTATTTCAATTTCAGTTTTTTTTTTTGCCTTCCAAATCTTAAATCTTTGATCTTTGTCATTTTAATTTTGTTTTCCTTCATACTTCTTTGTGTCCTAATCTTCGATCTTAGTCAATTACTGATGATCAGTAAGCAATGAAGAAACCGGAATACGGTAAATATTACATTTGGTTGTATCACAATTTTTTTTACATTTGATTTTTTTCTGGCAGTTCAAACTTTTTTCATTTCATTTCAAGCTATGATGCTTCGTCTAAAAGCTATTTTTTTTTAAATCATAAAAATTAAAAACAAAAGAAAATAACTAAAGGTGACATTAAAACATACAAACAATAATTTTTTTCCAACATGTGCTTTCAAAAAATTGTTAATTTTAGACCCTAAGCCAGAAAAATTTTAAATCAGTCTAAAAATAAATTAATGCATTTCTAAATGCAAAACGAACACCAATTAAAAAAAAAATTTTAATTTTCAAGAAACATTTTCGAAGTCTCTACTAACATTGGATATTTAAATAAGACCCTTAGCTAATAGATTGTTCCACTGGAGCAACTGATTTTTAAATATAAGGTATATTTATACCTAAGTTTCCTGCATAGATATAACGTGAACATTAGTTATATTTACACTTTAAACTAAGATTTGGAGTTAATAAATACAAAATAAAGTGCAATGAATACTCATAAGCTACGTATCCTGAGAACGCAACTTTTTACCTGTCACCAAGCAATCGCAAGTAGTGTTTAGCTTATGATCATTTTTTTAACGCAGACTGTGATCGCTTGCATGCACTTGATAACTAAGTCTCCAAAGGAGTAAAAAGCTTCGAAATTCGATATTTCTTACACAAATAAATTTAGATTACAACAAATATAAATATTTTTCACAGCGTAATTAAAATCTGAAAGACAAATTAAAAAAAAAAAAAAAAAATTAAAAACCGGCATTCCGATAAATTATCACAATAATTAGGCTTGCATATTTGATTTAAAATGTGTGATATAGTAAATTTCCTATGAAATATTATGTAACCGATATATAATATAATATAATATTCTAAATAGCTACGTATTTTTCAGTCGTGCAAAATATTTTTAAAATCACATATACGAAAATTATACATACTTTTCTTTTAAAGATTATTGGTGAAAAGAAAATTTATAGCATAAAGGCGTTTAAAAATTTTCCTACAATTCGGTTCCTTTAAACATGGAAGAACTTCTACATTATTTTTCATTAAAAAAAAAAAGAAACGAAAAACCATAGGAATAATACTGCAGTAAATGAAAAAATAGGAACTAAAATATTTTACGGCGGAATAAAAATTCTAATGATTGCGGCTACCTTTAAAAATTGGCCCTTATGGATGAGGTAAAATCATGATTCGCATTGCCTTTTCCTACAGGACTTGGTGAAGTCCAACCAACTGAGGACTTTACTAGTTCTGCTCCGAATATTCGGAACCCCTTCCATTACTTTACCCTTTATATCGTTTTCAGTATCACTATAGGGATCCGGATTCTCTTCGCTTATCCGCTTTGAAATCATGGCGGAAATCGACGGACGACTAGATCGTGGGATCGACTTCGAATTTGACTCTTCGTGCATTTTGTTAGAATTCTGTATTAAAATTTTAAACTGCGGGCACATTTCTAACTCGGTGGCACTTGGAACGCACTGGAAAAAAAACCTGAATGATTTCATTCAAATTCAAACGGTCGTCATTCAAATCTTAACTTAGGTATCCACTAGTTTTAAAAAAAAAATAAAACTTTTCGTTTTCTTACGTCTTCTATCCGAATTTTCGGTGAAGAAATTTGCTCTGGAAATATCCATGGTTTATAATGGGGATTATGATTGTTTTTCCATCTTTGATAACCTAAAGCTGCTTTTTCCAATTGTTTTATGTACCTAGGAGCAAAGATTTGTGTGCATTTATTGACTAGCCAAGAAGGTAATATTCCTTGAGGATCTGAACTAGTTACATAAGCTACTTCACATCCAACTGAAAATCAATAACAAAAATGTTAAATTTAAAAAAAAAAAAAATTCTTATGTAAAAAAGAAATACTTACTGTCTTTGGATGGTAGCTGCCTAATAAAATATCCTGTAAAGTAGGAAATGGCTCTAATATAACCTCTCTGTGGAGGATAATCCTTGTGACAAACAGAGTGATTTATTATGTAATGTTCATTTCCAGTATCAAGCCATGATCTTTGCAATACAAAGTCTCTATTTCTTAATGGTGGAGGGCATGACACTAGAAAAAAAAATAGTAATGTTCAAATTAATTATTGATCACTTTAATTCAAATTATTCACTTAATAACATTATGTTATTGTCTCTTTAAAGATTTATATCGAATGTTAGAAAAAAAAACTTTCAATAGACTAACTTGCATAGTAGCTAACATCATTGTTGCAGTTTAAATGTCCTATATCAGTCCCTATAATCATATGGCTGTCCCATTCTTTCCTGTAATCTGGATCTTGAAGGGTGTTATATAGGTCCATAGAATCAACAGTCAAAAAATTTGACCATACCTAATGTCAATAAAAACAATAATCAATAACAATACATGCATTCCAAATCACAACTGGTGGAACTAAGAATTTTTTCCAGCAGCATAGTTTTTTGGTACCTCTTACTGCAACTCAATTATTAATATATACAAAACACAACATTCCTGTATTCCTGTAAAAAAAATATATTCAAAAAGCTCTCAAGGCGTACCTTAACCATATTGAAGTTGATATCAGCTACACTTTTCGTCCAAACTTTTATTTGATTTTTATCGTACTCTAGTGCCCATTCATCGTGGTGGTCTACCATGTTTTTCAGAGTCAAAAAATCGCTATCATCCGCTATTTTGGCGATTAAAACAGGCATCGAGCGTATCATGATTTGTTTTTCATTATACCCTCCATTTTCCTTTGCCGCGCTGCAGTTTCTTGTTTGCTGCCACGACAGTGTAACCAATCACCAATGATCAAAAATGGAGTTGTTTGCTGCTTCCCGGGCATTTTTTTTTAAATTGAAAAAGTCCATTTTTCCCTCGAATACCAATGTAATTCACGATCAAATGGAATCAGTTTTAAAAAAAACTCAGCAGCTTTTAGCGAGTTTTAATTAAAGTTGGGCAAAAGCCAATGTAAAAGCAGCCATGTAAATCCTATGAAGGTTCTGAAAAAAAAACTGAAATAACAATTCACATCAACTATATTTTTTCCCCATATTTGTCAATGTATCGAATGTATGTAAACATTTTTCTAAAATAAAAAGAAATTAATTACAAAGGGAAATTTATATTTTCTAAATATACATAATACAATAATGGGATAAAGCGACATTTTCATTTTAAAATTAATTTGTTTAAATATATAACTCAACAAAATCTAGAATGCATAATGCCGATTACAAAAATAATATCACACTAGCTTTTTTTTTCCTTATCAAATATTTTTTATGAACAATAATATTAGATGCAACTTTAAAAGAAAACATTCTTTTTTTCTTAAAAAACTGAAATCTTAACTTTCAGTAACAAAAAATTTGAATAAAAGCAACGAAATGACACCTGCTTTCATTTGATCTGAAAATTGTTAAAAATGCTATTGTAAAAACAATATTGTATAAAATTTTGCTTTCAATACTGATCATTAAATAAGAATTCTTAGTATTCTAAGAATACTATTTTTAGAATTAGCAGATTCAAAGTAGTCTATTGAATAAAAAATTAAGACGACAAACAGATATTGTTTTTTTTAACTGACATTGAGTCTTGCATTAATTTTGAGGCCAAATTTTAAATTTTAATATGTACTTCAACATTTAAAAAAAAAATGAATTTCTAATTACTAAATGGGTTTGTATAGCAGCGTTGTGACGTATTTTTTGCGGTATCGATGAGTGGCACTCAGGACCATGACTCCGTCTTTAATCGATAAGGCATATAAATGATTCAGCATCACGTGGTTTGGTTCTGGCAGAAGAGTAGGTTCACACTAAGAAAAAAAAATTTTAAATTAATTATAAATCAAAAACTTTACAAACTGAAAGGGCTTAGAGAAAAAAAAGTAATCGATCCTCTGCTTCGGAATATAGCTCAGAAAGCAGAGCCTTGCACCATTATGCAATGCATAAAAACCCTGTAGTTGAACCTAAAAACTTTTCCCTCTTTTTTTTTGTTTGATTGACCATTAAGGTTCTTCAGAGGTTTAGTAACTGTCTTGTTAATATCTCAAAAATAGCCTTTCGGAACCATAACAGAAACGAAACTGTAGGACCCATATGCTTGTGAGCGCACTCCAGGTGTGTAAGAAATCACTACGTTCGTAATCGAGCGAAGGACAAAGAAGTGTTTTTTCATTTTAATAACATATAAAATTATTACTTACTGAAAGGGGAGTATCTTTATTAAGAATAACTTGTAATAGATGTGGAGGAAGAATAGGAGGTCCTGACACTTTTTCCCAGGGCTTGTTTACAGGAATCTCTTGTGAATATTCACCTGAGAAAAGAAATAAACAACAAAATCATTAGTTTTAATGCGTAATCGGAAAAATCCATTTCCTTTCCTCCTATTTACTCAAGAAGTGATAATGACTGAAATAATTACATTACATTCAGGTATAAGAGAGAAAAAAATTCCCAATCGGAAACCAGGAGCCGTAGCCTGAAGGTAGAACTTCCGTCCGTCAAACGGCTTGATTCCTTGAGGCTAATGGGTTCAGACTGGGAAATTTTCTCTCTCTTATACAGAATTTAATTAATTATTTCAGTCAAAATCATTAGTCTTGATCCAAAAGTTACTAAAACAAAAACCTTTTTGTTCAACTTACTTTGCATGTCTCCAGAATGGTTTTCGCTATCTGTTGCAAGAGCCTGAAAGACTTCGAAATCAGATCTCTTAACTGTTATTAAATTATTTTTAGCGCCTGCATTCCCATCAGTTAATCTCATTGTTGGGTCATGTTTCCATTCCCCATCCACACAGAATCTATATTCATGCTCTCCTTCCGGTAAATCTATAATGGTAACAAAATCTCCATGGCTGTAAAAAAAAAAAAATTTTCTAAATTCTAGCTTCAAACAATTTTTGTTTATTTACTTTTTTCTTACCTTTTTACCATAGGTAAGGTTTTCCAATTAGTAAATGTTCCAGAAATATAAACCTGCTTTCCTCCTCCTTCCCATTTAAAGACTGTTGGTAATACTTTATCATTGACTGTAGATCCTTCAGAAACAGTTGCTGATCTTTGTCTTTTTATCATTTCATAATCTTCCTGAAATTATAAATATTCATTTACAGAACAATGGAATATTTTGTAGGCTTAACATATGCACTAAGGGAATGTATATTCTTTTCGCTAAATAAAGACGTAATTTACAATCTTTAACAGAATTGTCATATTTCCTACTCTTGATCTTGAAAGAAATAAACAAGTTATGAATGCTAATTCTCTGTTTAAGATGTCAATACCTGCTGCTGCTGAGAGTCCTGCCTTTCTTTTGTATAAACAGGCCCATCTTCATCATGTGATCCTTGAGTCACTTTATCTGTATGCCTTCTATCAAAATTAAAAGCCTGCCCTTCTTTAATAGGGGAGGGAGGGGCCGTGTCTCCAGTTTTCGGACCCCTTTCTCTAGTGTTACTCCCTGCATTCCCCATTTGGCAAACAAAATAAATATAACACAATTTACAATGATTTGAAGGTTATGAATAGGCTTATTCACATTTTGCAATCTTGCGTCGTGAATACCAAATTATTTTAATAAAAATGGTTTGAACCATCAATGTCAGATAACGGTCGAAATTAAATTTCACATTTTTCCCGTAAAACTGAACGGGATTCTTAATAAATATCTATTATTTAGAAAAAAGTTTATACACAATTGTAAATCTCGCTTCGAGAAATCGAATTACCGGAAACAAAACGTGGAGTTAGAAAAACAACGTGGCGTTAGCGCGCTTTTTAACGCAGTCTTCTGCTGGAGCAGTGTTTGGGTTTCGGAATGGTTTGTATTTATCTAATTTTTTTCCGTTTATTATAATTAGAGCGATATGATTAATTGCGGTAATCGGTTGGGATGAGTAGAAAGATATTATAGTCCAAGATGAAAGTTTTTGATTTGAAATTAAATGCTTACGGGCGGCTAAAAAACCTTTGCAACCTACTGGAATTTTGTTTAGAATTGCACTTTTCCTTTGAAGGAACGTACATGAAATGAAGATCATTAAAAATAATGGGCTAAGGAGAAAAGTTAAATTTGTTTCTTTCGGTATTTGTAGAGCTACCTTTAACGCTTTAAAGTTAGCATTATGAGGTAGCAAATTAGTATTTTTTTGCAGTACCATTAATGGCAATTTTTCAGTTACATTTAATTAAGTGCAACCAATTTCATTTATCGCGGAAAAGAAAAAGAAATCTTTTTTTCTTTAATAATCCAACTTACCATTATGTCTTCTGTTCCCATATTTAAAAAAAAAATGAATTTTACTGTCACAAAAATTTAAAAGCTTGACCCACTATCTTGTCGGAATAAAACTACTAAATTCAGATGCATGTTTTTAATCAAAAAAAAATAAAAATATTGATAAGGGATTTAAATTTAAAGACTTAACACAGATAATTGATTTATTTTTGTACATTCATGCTCCTTTTTTTAAATCAAATTAAAAATTAAATGTTTGCACCTTGTCCTACCCAAGTACTATTTTATCTATTTTTTTTTTTTAAGTTGTCAAAAAAAATATAATACAAAAAAAATCTATAAGAAAATCATGTACAATGTAACTTTTTTTTTTCTTTTAAATTATATGTTAGAGTCAAATTTGTTTATTAAAATGAATGAATTTATTAATTTTTTTTTCCATAATCAATATAATTGCTAAAAAGGGGAAAGGTTATTATTAGAATAAAGTGCGTTTTACAAATAAGGAAGCATGGTTCATATTTAATCATCAAATAACTTGTTTTTTCTTTTTGATTTTAGCAGACTGAGATTATCATTTAGCCTTAGGGATTAAGCTGGCAGTAATACTGGCTTTGATGATATGAATCAGGATAATACCTTAAAAGTAGCCGAAACTTCAAAAAAACATGCTGAAAATTATATAAATTCTGGAAATTTTGGAAGAGCTTTTTCCCATTACTTAATAGCCTTAAAGTTAATTCCGGAATGGAAAGATGAGCTAAAAGAAACATTTATAATTGCTTTGTGTAAGTTCATTATGGAGGTGAAAATAGGCCAAAAGGCTTAAACTGTTAAAAAGCTCGAAAGTGGGCCGGGGCCCATTGGTGGAGCTGCCTAAACATTCTCAAATAAAATCCTTGAATTTAAATAGAAATTGAATGTATGTTATTGAATTCTTTAATTTTAGGCAAATGGGGGACGGAATTAGAAAATAAAGGAAGGTACGACGATCTTTTCAAGTGCTATGAGCAAGCAGTGGATGTATTTCCCGACAATGAAAATATTTTAAACAATCTAGGAGCTCACTTGTTAAGGTAGATATTTTCAAAGTTTTTCTTTTAATTAAAAAAAAAAATGGCGCAACATTTCTTTCATTTCAGCTGAAATGCTGAGTCATTTGTGATCGGGGATGTGGCTCTCCGTCCTCGAAAAATATTTCCCGAAAAAATCATGGAGAAGACATTACCGAAAAATTATTTTTTACATTCTAGCCGTAGATAGCGGTTTGAAAACTTCTTTCCTCTGGGATTTTGGCCCTTCCGTTTCCTCTTCCGTGTTATCCGCCTTTTTGGAATCTTTAAAAACATTAAAATTGACTTCTTTAAAAATTTTTCTCGTAATTTTAAAGGAAGATTTTTTTGTGACGAACCCCAATTTAGTGTTGGAAACGTTAAGCCAGAAGCGTTTATACGTAAACGTGTCGGATCACTTATCCGAACACGAAATTTTTGAACAAAATGATTTAGTTGAAAAGATGATTGATTTTTTAAAAATCGAATTGAATAATTTAAAGAAGGGAAAATGCAAATTGGAATTAGATGAAAATTTTTGCGTCCCGACCTTATTCGGCCTTTTATTAAATTACCCGGTAATTTATTTTTACGAAAAAAATCATACCAAATCTTTGTTTACATTAAAAGTTGTAAAAGTATTTTGTAGATTTAATTTTGAAAATGCTTCCGAAAGAATGGAAATTTGTTCATTTAGTTTTCCTGAAAGTTTGCTTGATTCTCGTATTGATTTTTGCGTTAAGGCGTGGTTTGATAGATTACCCAACGTTAACCAAAATTTTTATAGCGATATAGTTTTAGAAGAAAGTGTTGAGAATGTTAATTGTTTTTCATTATGAACGTATTACTTGCGGGATTCGATCCCGGGGCTTGGTGTTTGGGTGAAGTGTTTAAAAATGGAATGTAATATTTTTTTTGGCCTCTTTTTATTTTATTAGATGCAATTTAACGAAAGAAGCGGCTTATTACTTCAGAAAATGCCTTACACTCGTTCCTCATTATCTTCCTGCTTTTTGGAATTTAGAAAATGCGTTAAACATGGCCGTAGAAAGGTGGCATTTTCGGATGTTGAACGATGAGCACAGGAATGATGCCTTTCGGGAAGCTATCACGAAGAAAGTTAGGGCGGGGTTTAATCACGTTTTGGATATTGGAACTGGAACTGGAATTCTCAGGTAAGGAACTTTGTTAACCTTAGATCCGTACAATGCAGATTTGCCAGATATATTAAAATTTCAAAACTACCTGTTTTACCAGCATTTGGTGGTCGAAGAGTTCCAGTCCCTTATAGAGCCCTAACTAACCCTGTATATGGGGAGAACAGCAACAGGTTTCATGGCTCTTCCCATGACGTACGTTTTTTCTAATGTTTCCAAGGTAAAATGGCGGCGGTAAGGTAAACACTGTTCTACTGCAAAAGACCAATCAAAACTCGGCCACTTGGTTGCCATTTTCTTGGGCTCTAGTCCCCTAAATATGAATTTAAAATTTCCTTTCTCTTATTTAAAATATCCTGACATTTTAAGAGGTAAAAAAACTTTATTTTAATTGGAAATTTATGGGTTTTTTTGTAATTTACAGAAAACTTTTCATTCATAATAGTGAGACGATATCCTCAAAGAAACATGTTTTTATCTCACGTTCAAAACCATGAATGAATTTAATTATCGTTTTGCATAAGTCGCAAAATTGTTTTGTTTTTTCTTCGAAATATAATTTCCTCGTAATAACATGGCAAATGCAGTGGCGGAAAAATTAGTGCATAAATTCTGTATTGGTGACCACAGGTTCCTTTTTTTTTTTAAGAAATGAACGTCAGAATGTGACCCACAATTGTAGATAAACCCCAAAGCATTCTAAGAAATGAGCTAATCTTACAAACAAATATGGCCACTATGTCGACTTTTAGGGGCCATATTTGTTTTCATGACTTCAAAGGTACGACAGTCAGTAAAGAAAAATTTGCATCTAATGCCTTAATCACCCATAAGCTAAACATAGCCGAAGTAGTTGTGATTTAGCCCATTCGTAGCTTTGACGCACAAATAGGATTCTTATGGACGAGACTTGAATAAGGTCTTTAAGTTTTGAGGCTGAAACATGACTATGAATAAAATCTGAGGCTTCTGCTGCTAAATAAAATCCAAGAAAATAATTGATATGGAACATGATAAACAAGATTAGGCTGAATGTACTTATATCAAGCAAAAAAGCACTTTAGTAATTAAAAATTCAAGTTCAGTCATGTGTAAAGTGCATTTGAAAAGACGGTTAATTTTTAAAAAATGCACCGGGAAAAATTTATACGGCACTGATTGGATGCTGTAATCGAAGTAAATGCACACACACCTGTTAAGACACAGATTTTGTTAAATGAGGTAAACGATCAGCAATTAGCATATATAAGGAAGCTGAAGCCCGGTTAAAGATTACTCGCGAGTAGCAAACATGAAGCTGATTTTATTAGCGGTTGTGATCGCCGTGGCTGTGGCTTATTTGCCAACGGAAACTGAAGGTGCCCAAATATACGAATCGGTAGGCGAAGCATGTGCTTGGCTCAAATCACACACCGGATACGGATGCGATGGAAAAGCTGAACAATGGATCTGGACAACTTATATGAGATACAGATACGGAGTTACCGACTGTAATTCCATGTGCGTCAAGTACCATCACAGGAATGGTGGAAAATGCCAAGCAGGAGCTAGTGATAACAGCAGTTGGTGTCCAGCTGGTCAGCGATGTTCTTGTAACTGATAATTTGAATGCGCTTAAAAAAATTGTATTTTTAAACTGTAAATATATCATCATGTCAGTAGAATGGAGTGCATCATTTTTAAGATACCAAAATTCCATTATGATTACCAATCCAAATCCATGTGTCCAGGATTTTCCCTCCTTCCAAAAAAATCGCAAAAAAAGAAGAAAAAAATTGCCTAGAAACGAACAGAGTTTTGGCTTCAAAATACGTTGGGATCAAAATTTATTTTTGTATGTTCTTGGAACACTCAATTGACTTTTTACCAACTTGTTTCCCTTGTTTCAGTTTGATGGCGCTGGAAGCAGGAGCACAAGAAATCTACGCCTGCGACGCTTCAAACGTGATGATCGACATAGCGACCGAAGTTTTCAAAAGTCATAACGCATCCGACAAAATCGTTCTACTTCCGAAACATTCCAAAGACTTAAAAATCGGCCAAGACATTCCGTCCAAAAGGTCACTGGTGGTCACTGAAATTTTAGATTCCGGTTTGCTAGGAGAACATGTTTTACAAACTCTTATCCACGCTTGGGAAAATTTGTTATTTCCCCCTCTTCGGGGCAATCCCGCTCTTAAAAACCGCGGGGTTGTTATCCCTTTCGGTGCCGTCGTTTACTTAGCCGGAATCGAATGCGAAGAAATCTCCAAAAAATTTTATTTAAAACAAAGAAAATTAGTGAATTTATCTTTGAATTTCGCAAAAAAGGAATGCGATTACGACACGGAAAACTTGAAACGCGTAGATTTCAAAATTTTAACAGACGTTGAAAGGGTTTTGGATATCGATTTTAACGATCCTAAAGCGCTGAAAAAAATTTTAAACGGAGATCACGATCAAAATTTCAATATAAAATGTGTCAGATCGGGGAGATTGGATTGCTTTGCCGTTTGGTTCGATTTAAGGTTAGACGAAGATATCGTTTTGAACACTGGCCCCGATTCCAAAGAATCCAACTGCTGGGATCAGGCTGTTTTCCCTCTGGCCGAAAATTTCCACGTGGAAGAAGGCGAGGAAATTAGAAGTCGGATATCCTTTTTAAACGGGAAAATCGCGATTTCAAATGATCTCGGAATAGAAAAGAATTTAGCGAATTTGATGAAAAAGGAAAATCAAAAAACTTTTAACCCCTCCGAAGAAGTGATCAGAATGTTGAACGACGAAAATTTAATCAAAGTTATAACAGGGACAAAAAATAAAATTGAAAGCAAATGCGGAAATCCGGTTAAAATTTTGGATTGTTTTCCGTTTCCGGTTTTCGGTTTGGAATTTCTTTTAGACAGGAGGGATACCGGTGATGTTTTGCATTGCGTCGTGCCCACGGAAAACGATAAAGACTTGGTCGACTTTATAGCGAGGGAGTATCATCTCGAAAATAATGTAATTTGTTCGATCGAAGCCGAAATCGACGACGTTTTTGAAAAGATCCCAACTTTTGATATTGTTTTGTTGAATGTCGTGGAATCTACAGGAGAGTTAAAAAGATTAGTTTCTTCCCGTTTGGATTATATTAGGTAGGTAAACAAATTTAAAGTTAAAACTTCCCTGGCCAAGAAAAATTTTTACTTTTACCGGGGCGTCCATTAATTACGTAAGCATGTCTTTTGACCCTCACCAATACTTCGCTTACGAGTAAGATCGCTAATTTGAATCTCTCCCCCCCAAACATGTTTATGGACGTTTTCTGCTGACAAAGGAGTGGGGTTTGGTAAATTTGTATGGAAGTTCAAAATAATCGATTCGGAGGGGAGGGGGAGTTAGAGCTTAAATTTTACCCAATAAAGGGGGAAAGAATTTCCCAAATGTTTATATTGTTAAAAGAAGAGGAAAGGTCAAAATTTCCGACTTGCATAATATCTGTCTTACCGTCTTCTGCATAACGAATTACAACAAGAATTATTTTTTGAAAAACATTGAAGCTCCTTGAGCTCCTTGGCCAGCGAAGTTTGAAGGTTCTTTTTTTCTTCTTTTTTTAATTAAAAATTTTATTCATTTCTTTAGGAAATTGTTAAAGCCAAATGCAATTTTACTGCCAGAAGAAATTACAATTATGGGGGAATTAATAGAATCTCCTTGGTTGGAAAGAATGTCGAAAGTAGTAAACGACGAAGTTACCTGCGGTTATCATATTGGAAAATTTATAAATGCTTACAAGGTAAAAATGTTATCTCAATCATTGCCGTTGAAAAAATTTATTGCTGTGCTGCTCGTTTCTATTTTGTGACGCAAAAGCGGAAAGGACAGCACTTTATCTGAAATTTTGATTTCAAACTTTAAGCAATTCAGTTTATCATGGAATCATGCATATTCCATCAAATTGTTTTTAAAAAATTTAAAGTTTTATTGCCGCACGCATTTGCAAGATAATTTTGCACTTGCATAATTTTCAAAAAGAAAAAATTACATCTGCCGGAAGGTCCGTTGTGGGAATTGTCACTTCCGGTACGGGTAAAATCGTATATAAAATTGTGCCTCTCATGTACAGTATAAATACAAAAAATTTAAAGCTGCCAAAAAAAAAAAAAAAAAAAAAAAAAATTAACTTATGCTTTAGAAAATAGTATAAGTTCATTTTACGACATATTTGAACATCAAAAACGCTTGCTTTGCGCAGAAGATTAGCAATAATTTAACTTCTTTCTCGCATTTTCTTCTTAATTGACGTTTTTTTTTTTTAATTTTTATTTTTTTATTTTTTAATTTCAGGTCAGTCACCACATCGATTTTAACTTATCTTTTATAGATAAAAAGGAGCGTTCAAAACCGTTTAAAGTAATCCAAGATTTGCATCAATGCGAAAAATCAAATTTTGATATAAACGTAGAGTTCGCCGAGCCAGGGCCGATCACAGCTTTAATTTACTGGTTTTCTTTAAAATTTTTAATAGACGAAGATATTGATACTTTACAATGTTCTTCGGTTAACGAAGCTGCTATTTTATTCGAGAAGCAAGAATTTGAAAATAGTGTAAAGTTGCATGTATATTACGACGAAGGACTTTTTCATGTTGAATTTAAAAACAACCAATAACAATAAAGTATTCAAAAAGTAAAATAAAGTTTTTTAAAAATAATAAAAATGAGCTAAATTTTGCACTCGCAGTGGAAAGAATCAGTAATGTAAAGACCTAGAGACAATAATAACTTGCATCAGAAAACCCCTTCTCTTCCTTTAACAATATGATATTTGATCGGTTTTCCCGATTCCCTAAATTATGTTTCGTTATTCTGAGTGACATTTTTAATCCTTTTTTTTATGTTAGTTATAACTCAGGCAGAAGAGTAATAATTCAAATTTTTACGAATTTTTTATTATATTTTACACATTTCACATAACAAATACCAATTCAGCGTTACGGCTTATAAAAAAAGTATATAATTTAAGTACATCATTTTTAAATCTTTCATCAAGAAAACAAAAGCAAACGAAAATAATTATTTTACAGGGCTGATTTTTGATAAGTTAGAAACTTGCTTACATGAGGCGCCACCACATGAGGTTCGTTATTATGAACGTCGTGATAACCGTCCACCACAGCCATTTCAAAATTCTTATTTTTTTTGAAAATGTCAAATGTTTTCTTATTTAAACCTTGTTTTCGGAACTCGGAATTTATGAATTTTTCTAATATTTCGGTCGCAACGAAAAGGAAAGGACACTGGATGAACGACATTATGTATAAATGTTGTTCCGCGGAGACTGGAACGTCTAACTGAAACTTTAATCGTTGATCCGTCGAGTAATAATAACCTTCCGGACCATTTTTTATACTTCTTTTGAGTAGAGCTAGAGCTGCTTCTCTGTTGATCGGGGATCGCCGACTTTGTATCATCCTTTGTAACGCTCCTTCATACGTGTAGTTCGGAGGAGTGGCATCCACCATCTTATTTTCTAAATTGATTAATTTTTGATTCATGTCCACGCAATGCTTCAAAAATTGGTCGCCTCCTAACGGTTTTGGCATAATAGCATCTAAGGCAACTAATTTAGTTACTTGGGTTGGATACATGGCCGTGTAGTAGGTACCTAATTGACCGCCTAGACTATGTCCGACGAAATAAAATTTATCCCATTTCAGCTGTCGAATCACTCTATTTATGGCGCTGACGTACATAATTAAGTCCAAAGCTACCCCTTTGGGAAATCGACTTGATTTCCCGTGCCCCGGGAGATCGATCCCCACGTAATAAAACACTCTGGGAAGCAAAGCCACGAGTCTGTCGAACGATCCTGCGTTATCCTGGATCCCGTGGACCAACAATACTGGTCGTAGGCATGTATCTCCCCATGTTTTGGCTGCTATAACACCCCACGGAACTGGAAATGTCAATTCTTGTTCAGATGAGTCTCGGATGTTTTGAGTTCCTTCTGCCATTTTAATGTCCTAAGTCAACACCTTGCAGCACCGAACACTTAACTAGTTCAATCGCGAATGAGTAAATGCCATTATGATAAAAACTGTCACAATTTATAAATCATAGTAAACTTTGACGTAAAACGTCAAAGCTACATTACGAATGTTTTAGCCTTCCAGTGGCGTCTTTAGCAATGCAGCTGATACATTTCCATTAACGGAAAAAAAGTTCGGTCCCTGTTACTGAATGTTAAGTAATGGCATTGTTAATCATTACGAACGCGTAGTAATAGTTACTAGATTTTCGGCATTATCAACTCAAATGTTTAGACGTCACAGGACCGAACCCAACATTCAATAGCAGGAACCGAAATTTCTTCTCCGTGTACCGAAAATTTTTTAAAAAAATATTTAAAAAGTTTATTGGTCGCTGAATAATAAAATTTGAGAAAGAAAAACGGAAAACACCTTCTACAAAGCTGTTTAAAGTCTATGACTGTACTTAAGTCAGAAATGAAACGACGCCACTGTCGTCTAGCGCCACGACGCAACCACTTTAAAGCTATGTTTTACAATCTTTAATTCAACTCAGTATTCTCAATGAAAGTAACATTAATTTTTTATAAATAAACGTCTTTTGCTTTTCAAATAACTGCTTTTTTTTATCTCCTCCCCCAAATTCAATCACAGCGTTACTACACAAAACCCGCCTTTTATCTCAAAATAACGTTTTTCAATGTATTATGAACTTTTGTTAATTTCAACAGTGAACTTTGCTCTATCTGCTGATACTCTGCACTTTTACTTTTAATATTAGCGGGTGATCAATCAAACGTTTGTTTACTTAGTCGTACACCTCTCTTAAAACTGCTAAAAGAGAATACGACATTTTCATCATGTCCAGGAACGTTCCAAGTGAAATTCTGAAGTATTTTCCGGCGGTCATGCAAACTGGATCTTGGCATCTTTGCAAAATAAATCGAGCAATTTTTCGTTCCTGTGGGGAAAAATGGATCCAATCGCTGAAATACACGGATTCGGCTAGTTTTTGACTCTGAAAGAAAATTCTCTAATGTAGTATTCGTTCATGAAGCTGGCAATACAACTGAAAGCTCAAATCACGATACAATGTCCATGATTTAGAGCTTTTTTGAGTTTTTAAATAATATGCATTACTAACTGGTAATTTCATAGAGCTGCATGGTAAAGCTTCAGTCCTGAAAGCTCGATTCGGAAAATATTGAAGAAAAATAAATAGGGGGAGGGAATACCAATCTTCAAAATTCTTACTTTCGCAGGCGAAAAGGGAAAAAAGGCCAAAATCATACTGACGTAATATAGTATAGCCCACTGAAGATTTTTTTCAGAACTGAATTCAAAGATGGAAAATCATTAACCGTTGAGTGATCCAATTTTAATTTTTTAAGATTTATTCAACAAAGTCGAGCAGACATTCTTTTAGAAGTTAAAATTAGGTTCGAAACACTTGGTTCAAATGGCGAGGTTGCAATTACATTTTGTACAGTACATAAGATCCACGAAGTCAGCCTACAATTCGTCCCTAATTCAGACATTCTAAATCCTGTTTTTGAGCTTTAGAAAGCTCTAATTCATGAATTAAGATAACGCCATTGAGCTTCCAGTGTTGCTTTTCCACGTTCAAAATGTTTGAGGAAGGCCCTTTCAAAATGACGTCACCATTTCTTAGGTCATTTTTTACCTCTCCCTCGTCAGATTTTGGGTCACTCCCCCCCCCCTTCTAAAATGATGACGTCATATTTGAATGACACCAAACGACATGCTTGATTTATTTTAGGCATACCTCTATAATTATGGTAGTTCCCAGAAAACAGCAAACGAACCATGATGCTACCATGGAGATTAAAACTAAAATCATGGAAAGCACTTGACTTATCTCAGTTGATGATGTCTGCAGTGAAAAAATTTTAAGAGTCAATATTCTAGACTATAAATTTGTAAAACAAGATTTTTTTTTTTTTTTAACTTACGACGATTATGTGCATTCCACAAAAGCAGATCACAATTGTTACATTTATCAACTGGTGGAAAAGTCCGTCAGAGAAAACTCTATTAACATCTTTACATATACTGGGGAGAAAAAAATAAAATTTTTTAAACGGGAAAAAAATATATATGTATGAGTAACGTTATCTTGGAGAAATCATAGAATACTATCTACTTAATTTTAGCCCCCCGGCCCCTCCCTCCCAGACTTTTGGGCCTGTATTTAAGCCATCATGAAAATAAAATTATTAAAATAAAGAGCTAATAGGCTTCGTTCAACGCCTTTAAATAACTGGATATGCTTTACCGACGTATGATCAACACGATCGACAATTGCAGTGCTTTAGACGCAATTTCAGAAATAATAATATTAATTCTGTGCATCAAAGACAAAACATTAAATTTGAAAATTGTCAGGTGATCGTTTCTTACGAAAAAGCGACAATTTTTCTTACCTAAGAAGTTCAAGATGATGCGACAAAAAAGATTTGAAATCTATTTTTCCTTTTCTTAACGTCAAGTCCTTCGATACATCGATTAACGTCCCTTTCTTCAAATTTTGTACTCTTTCCGATAAAATCCTGAAATGAGCGCTTAAATGCAACATCATCCCTGCAAACAATGCATCCGTCCCGACCCAAATCGACCAAATACTGTACAGAAAATAAACATCCAAAAAATACGCCAAAGCGTATTCATAAACGTTGGTAACATCCAATGGGGTCCAAGCCGGTATCGGAAAATTCATCAAAATATTAGGATCCCTTACAAGTTTCAAGTAAATAAGCAATTTTTTAAGCAAAGGAAACGTCGTCCAAGACGAACATCCCACAAAAGTCAGGAGGATATAACCGACGACGTATTTCGAAATGAATTTTTCAGCTTGTTCGATGTGCTTTCTTTCCCTCTCGTCGATTTTAAATTTCACCGACAAGTCCGTCTCCAACTTTTTCATAATATTTTGAATTAATTTTCGATTTTTTATTACAGATATATATTTTGAAACGCATGGCTCGTGAGCAAATAAAGTGCACAATCCGAAACTTAAAACCGCAATGTTATGCCTTTGGAAATAAGTTTCCGCCGTAATTGCAAAAGCTGAGAATATTTGATTAGCAACGTTCACTAATCTTAAAAAATAGGTAAGTGCCGAAGACGTCCTGTCGTCTTCAACCCAAGTTCGGTTGAACCGAAATAATATCATGTTTTTCCGCAGAGCTTTTAACATTTTGAATTTGATTTCAATGAAATCACTTTCAGAACTAAATCGGTCAATGTTATTTCAAGACATTTCGGACTTTCCGGAAAACAGATTTAAAAGGAATATTGGGAAGATATCCAGATGGCCATTTTGTGAAAATTAAGTATTCCCTTTTCATTTTCTGGATTTATTTTAATGAGTCGACGGCCATTAATTTTTCAGCACACGGAAAACGACCAGGAAAACCATGAAATATTTTTCAATATTTAATTACAAAATTTGTACTTCATTTATATACAGCTAATATTTTACGTCCTTTATCTGATGACATTTAATACTAAAAGTATGAGCAATAAGATTCTAGTGTGGAGGCTGAAAGTGTTAAGATTAGATGCGTCGTTCGAAAGGCGATCAAAACGGTTGTCCAGGTTTTGAAGTTGGATCGAAATTGCTTTACTGGTGACGTAGTAGAAGCCGTCTAACAGCGCAGAGCAGCGCAATTCCAATGGGTCCAGGTCGATGGATGGAATAGAACGTAAAGATGTGGCGTTCATTTCGAAAAGAGCGAAATTCTGGGGTGAGCGGGTGATGAACTCTTCAGGAATCTAAAATTACAGAGCATATTCAGTTTAAAAAAATTAAGAAGTTAAGGTCTGCACTGCTAAAAATAAGCTGAAGAGGGACGGAAAAAGGCTAACGTAATTAAGTATTGAAATGCGGTTTAGAGCTAAAAGCAAAGAAGAAAGGTCGGTGAAGAAGGTCAGAGAATTACATACCCTCTGCTTTAAAGCAGTTTTCAGGTTTGTTGGAAAATTAAGAAGGAAGGTAGTTCCAAAATGGTTATTTTTGCTGACGAGGGAAAGGGATCAAAAATGGCATCCATCATGCTTACTGCAAGCAGTTAAAAATTATATTTCTCGTAGAAGTTCTATGTGTTAGCCACTTAGTCAGGCCTCTAGCCAGAAAAAAAATAAAGGGGATCGAACCCTCTGAAAAGAGGTCTCTCAATTTCGATCCCCTCTCAGAAAAGTTTTTCCTCCCTTAGCATTTGGCCTAGCTATGTGCTGTGCCCAGCTTGCGGTCTATCCGGACCAATTAAAAAAATTGAGAATACTACCTTACATTTCAAAAACCTCGCTATTCCAATTACCGTTTTTTCAAAAATTCTTGAGAAACATTCCCGACATTTACCGACAAATTCCAAAATTTTAAACATCCCGGGAAAACTAAAAAAATATTACTTACCTCTCTATCGTCTAAATGAAACGAAAGTCGAACCCGGGAAGATGGAGGCGAAAAGCTGCAGTTCGCCGATATGATATCCCTGTTCTTAACGGTTTTCTGAGAAATTCTGAAATCCAAATCCAGTTCGATTACCGTTAAATTAGAAGACACACAAGACGTGCTGAAATAAGGAGCGTCCGCCGTTATCTCGCAACTGATTTCGCCGGAAATGTGAGATGGAATGTTTCGTAAGGTCACCTGGTTTTCGTTCGACGAGAAAACCTTTAAAAAAAATACATAAGAATGAGCGGTTTGATAATTTTCGAAAAAAAAAAATCTTTGTTTTACTTACGTCGACATATATCCCAGGTATGCTGAATACCTTGAAGGGAGGACTCTCGTTACGGACATAACGAAAAAATTCATACTGGCCCCGGTACCACTGAACCGAATACAAAGGAGCTTTCTCCAAATCATAAAGGCAGAAAAACGTAGTCGACGTCCCTGCTCGAACGATTCGAGGAAGAATCAGCCTGGCATTTTTGATTTCCTCCGTTCCTGAAATGAAAAAAAATGAATTGAAAAATTACAAATTAAAAGTGTATTCGAAAGGGTTTTTTGAACTGATGACGTTTCATCAATTACGTTTAGTATACGTCATAATAATTATGAAGTGAATGAAACTGATTTAAAAAAAAAAAAATGTTACGTTTGATTTGACTAAATAAAAAAATTATGACGTGCGACCACTGTAAATACGATTTTTATCATTCAAGTCAATTGGCTTGATCTAAAGTGAAAGTAAGAGAAAACTTCAGTGTATACCGGAAGGATAGGCTGTTTTGTCTACTGATCTTTTTTCGATGGAAAAAAATTCAAATTTTTATCTAAACCAGCTACTTTGGTGTATAGCCCGTATGCACGAAGAGGGAAGAGTCCCTTTTTACAAGATCCAGTCAGTCGAGTTTAATAATAACTTTCGCCATATTGTCAAGTGATACATTTGATTTAAATTACTCCACAATACAGAGACCTTTCATTTAATCACGTGATCTATCCCCCCCATAACTGATAATTCCCCTCAATGCATATGCTCGCTATTCTGTAATTTTAAGTGCAAGTTTCAACTTGCCTGAAATGTATGTGCGGCGAAAAAAAATTAGTCAAACAGTTTTGTTTTCATGGTCCGTAAGTACTTGGAACAAGTTCAAACTTGCACCAATTATTAAAATTTTAAAAAATTCATTCACAACTGCTCCTGAAAGTCTCCTCTAGGCTTTATATCTTTGAGAAATGCTTACAAATTTTTGATAGTATTGGTTCCTATAAAATATATACAGGTGTGCATCATTATAATATAATAACAGAAATAAAGATAATTTAACCGTATCTGCTAAGAGTGACAATAAAATGTATCAAGCATCAATATTTACAATGTATCAATTATTTTTAATAATTTACCGCTCAAACTTAAATTGATGAAGTCGAAATCAGCATTTAAAAACAGCTAAAAGAACTGCTATTAAATCATCCCTTTTACAAAATTAAAGAATACACATATTTTAAATTCAACATATAATGTTTATTTTGTCGCTTTTTTTTTTTTTTTTCGAGACTAACGATAGTACTCCTATACGTATTTTTGAATTATTTTATTTTATTGTATTTTTAATTTGCTACCTGACAATGACTACACGGTAAAAAATTTTAAGATGACAATCTTGTCTTGTATGAATGTCCAATGCCGTGCATTGTACGTTTGTACAATCTTAATTTAAGTTTAGGTTATGTTATGTAATGTTATATTAGTTTTAAGTTGTCAGCTAGAGGAGTAAAGTCCTCCTTACGTCATGAGGATCCAATGTCGTACAGATCGATGTGAAAAGGACGTCATTTTTATGTCGATCCGTACGGAGTTGTTGACTTGTGCCGTTTGGAGGATGTGATCCTTTCACGCTGGCTTGAGGGGACAACTCGGTCGGGCGCGGTCTCCGAGTTTTCCCCCCAACCCGTGTGGGGTTTTTGGCTAGTCCCTCATCGGGCGCCTCCCCAGGTGGCGGATAGGGGAACGCTCTCCGAAATCGGAGAGTATGAGGATTTATTCCTCAGGCGGACCAAAACTAGCCACAACAAAGCAGCACGTTAATCTGTTTTCTTAATTTATCAGGGAAAAAGCATGGGAAAAGGCTAAAAAAAACGGTTTGGGGCTTTTGGACTGTGTAGCATGATCAAAACTTTTATGTGGTAGAGGAAGGATGTTTTTTCTAAGCCATAGCCAAGAGGGTTGCGAAAATTATAAAAATGCAGTGCGAAGATTGAGACTTAACCTTTGCGAATCGCTCCTTGGGAAAGAAACATCTATGTACAGCAAAATATTCTTCGCTCCGAAATAAAAGAATCATAGAAAAACTTGACAAATAATATAATTTTTTTTTTTTTTTTTTTTTTTTTTTTTTTGGTTATGAGTGTCCAATTTCCACAATCCTAAAACCTTAAAAATTTTGAAACTCAAATAGAAGACACGAAAATATTTTCTTTATGATGCCTAAAAGTTTTCTTCTCATGGCTAAGCAAAACGTTGAGCAGGTAAATTTACACCGTATATAATTAAATTAAGACTCCGAAAACGAAATAACGCTTAAAGTACTGATAAACGCTACAGAATATCAGAAATAGCTTTATTAACTATTAATAAGCTATTCCCTACAATGAAAAAGTGAAAGTATATGAAACTATAATCAACAGGGAAGTCAACTTTGCAAAAAAAGTTCTGGAAAGTTTGGGGTCTTTAGTGATGCCGATATTTTATCGATAACTTCGATATATCGATAAATCGACGCAAAAATTATCGATATTTTTTCGATATTTACAATTTTATCGATACACCATATCGATAAATTTATGGTCGATAATTTGAACGATATTTTCGGGAAAAAACTATTTTTTTTCGGGAATTTTGCAAATTTTGCAAAAAAAATTTTTAATTTTTTAAACAAAACATTATGTTCAGAAAATTTTTAGAAGGAAAAAAGTACCATCAACAAACTTTTTAATTTTTTTTTTAGTTCAGCAATCTTTTTTTTTTTTTTTTTTTTTTTTTCTTTTCTGAAAAAATTGGTTCAATTTATCGATAATTCACTCATCGATAGCTTTTCAAATCGATATAAATGTAGGTCGATATTTTTTTAAAACAAATATCGATAGGCCTATACTATCGATAACTTTTTTCAATTTATCGGCATCACTAGGTCTAGTTGAAAAAATTGTGTACTACGGACTAGCAGGAAAAAATTGTGTACTACGGACTAGCAGGAAAAAATTGAAATAGTTAAGTAATAATATTTCCATTTAATCGTGGAAAAGTCAAGGTTTAGAAAAATATTTTGGCTCATTTTCACAAAAAGTTTTACAATTATTACCATTATTTTTTAATATATTTAAAATCATACAGCATTTCCACTGTACATTTTTGGTTCAATTTTCATTTTTTTCTGTTCTTCCTTATTGCATAAATTGATAAAACACAGTGAAAAAATTGTAGGTTAATTTTAACCACTGGAAAAAGAAAAATTGAATTATTACTACTAGAATAACCGTTTCACCCTATGACTTTAAATCTTTTCATATTACGTCTAAAAACATGGCTCGATTAACTCTTATAAATTTTCCAGCAGTTATCATTGGTTCCCGCTGAGCTTGAGCTATAATCAAACCAATCATAAATCGATGTTTTGGTGGAAACAAGTACCACGGAACATTGTATGCTGCATTCACGATCTTCTCACTCTAAAAATTCAATTTAAGAAAAACATTTCATTTTCAAATTAAGATTTGTTTTAATCCCTAAATTAAAATACCTGGTCTGCGACTTTTGTACCGAATGCCCCCAGAAAAAATACAGCAGAAAGCAGTACTGAAAGGTATGTTAGCTCGGCCAGGAATGCGGGATCAGAGTTAAACAACATCTAGAAAATAAGATGTGATTTTAATATTGGGCGCAATTTCACGCCAAACATGTTTGCCGAACATGTTTGGCAAACATGTTTGCGTTTGATAAAAACTGGCGAACATGTTCGGCAAACATGTTGGACAAACATTTTCACCAAACATTTTCCCCAACATGCAGGGGAAGCTCCACATAAGCAGTGATGCTTTTTTAAGCATGTTTGGTGAAAATGTTTGTTCGAAATGTTCGCCGAACATGTTCGGCACTTTTGTCAAACACAAACATTTTCACCGAACATGCTTAAAAAAGCGTCTCTGCTTATGTGGAGCGTCCCCTGCATGTTGGGGAAAATGTTTGGTGAAAATGTTTGTCCAACATGTTTGCCGAACATGTTCGCCACTTTTTATCAAACACAAACATGTTTGCCGAACATGTTCGCCGAACATGTTTGGCGTGAAATTGCGCCCATTGCAGGCAAATAATGGATTTAAAATTTTGGAATAAAGAAATAAATTACCCTCATGGAGCTGAGCTCGCAAGTGACGACCGTTAAATTTAGACCACAAATGGCATTCAGGGCTACAATATGATATCCATCATCAAATTTTTTTACACGGCTACAAAACATCGAAAGTTACAAAAATATATTCTCAAAAGCCGACAGAACCTGAAATACAAACTTTAAGAGTTTTTGATGACAAACAATTGCGTCTTTCAACAATTTTAAAACGATTTCTTCTTCAGAATTTTGAATTTCTGCTGAAGTCCCTTTCACCTCGAGAAACACAGTATTAATTTTTCCGATTTTTGCACCTAAAAGAGAATAATTTGCCTCAATCTGAACGAGGAAGCCACAATAGCTTAAGAAAATTGACGTAGTAAACATTCCGTAAACGAAAAAGGAGAAGACCTGATAACTGTAGGCGAAGATATAATTGGAGGTAATTTTCAAATCGAATGGAAACCACTGAGGAAAAGGCAGAATCATATTTTCCGGGTCGAAATTAAGAAACGGTAGCAAGAACCAGCAAGCAATTATAAAGTAAATACTCCCGTGGAAAAGTCTATTTAGAAATTTCATTTGCTTTAAAATTTTTAGAGTATTTTTATTTTCTTCATTTTTGAATAAAATGTTAAAATCCCGCAGAAGATTAGCGATGTCTGCGCATTTCCTTTGTAATTCGAATACATCCAAGAAGGTTACAGACACTAAAAATGCTGTTCTCAAATTCAGACTTATTTTACGTAGATCCTTTCTCGAAAAATAAACATCCACATATTGCAAGAAATTGTACGCTCCGAGACAAAAAAATGCGATGAAAATTTTGTAAATATAATAAACTCGTTTTTTTGCTCGATCTTCAGTCCTCAATTTCCAAAGTCCTAAAATTTTAAAAATTTTGAAACTTAAATTGAATTCGTCGGCAGGTGTAAACATTTTTTTCCAATAGGTCTTAACAATCTGTATAATGTTTTATCACTTTGCGAATAAATGTAATTTTAAATTAAATCGTAATTTTTTTTTTTTCATATATAGAAATGAGCTATTCGTTAGCTTGCCGAATTCCTGACACATCCACTGAACATGAAAAAAAAAAGCTCTATATACTGTTTCTTAAGGAAACATTTAAAAAAAAAGTAAATAAATAAATAAATGTAGGCAATTGATCCAACGTTAACAAATATTACAATAATTATAGGCTTTGCAAGTAGATAGTTCACAGCTACTATTTTTAACACCTTGTCATTACGGAATAAAAAATTAAGACCAGAAACAATATTTTTTTTAATCATTTTTTCCCTTTTTCTATATAAATAGATCATAAACACCAAGAGAAAAAAGTAGGACAATTTAATTAACTGGAAATCATTAAACATTATGTCTACTACTTTCAATATGTTTATAGTACATTTAAAAACATAGCATGATTAATTTTTATTAATTTTCTAGCAAGTATATCCTAGTTTCCATCCCATTTTTTCAACTTATTCTGAAGTACGCGGTATGGTGGCTCGAATATCAACTTTTTTGGAATTTGAAAACTCCTATATCGGTAAAAATTTCTTGATAGGTAGATCGTAACTTTAATATTTTCAGATTTTTTGAACGGCATCTTAAGGTGTCGTATGGTCCTTGAAATTTTCAAAAAGCCCATACAAGGGCCAAAAATAAAAATATTTTTTGGCATTAGAGGCCATGCTGGTCTAAGAAGAAAGACCGCATGCTGGTCTACGGGTGTAACGGCTCCGCGAACCTCAGTTCCGGAAGGTGCCTGGCTTGTCTGTCAGAGAACCTGTGGATCGGTGCGACGGCAAGCCAGTGAGCAAGTTGCGAAAATAGAGGTTGGGAGGCTCAGGGTTGCCCATTCACCCGGAGTAGGAGGATACTGGTTGACTGCCACTAACTCTGAATTTTTTCTAAGTTTAGTTACATCGAAATGGAAAAACCGGCCGAATTAATCTAAGACGAAGGCGCAAAACGGAACGGACAATGGATTATTTTTTGCTAAATGTTCAGACCCTTAACAAAGACGGTGCTTTGCAAAATCTAAAACAGCTGATCTTGTTTTTAGAATGAGAAAAATTCCCTAGGGCTAGGATGACATTGTTACGACTCTCGATTCCTATTATAAAAAGGGAAATAAGCCTAATTATAGGAAAAAGCAGGACCTAACTTTTAAAATTATTTTCCCGAAAAAAATTTAAGGTGTCTCTTTGTCGTTGGCACATTATTTCTAAATTTTATTAAAAATGTTTTTTGTATTGATCTGGCTTGCAGTTGCAATCCCCACCCCCCCCCCCCCTCTCTCTCTCTCATTGTAATGGCGCAATAAACCTTAACTCTTTTCCATTTTAAGAATCCTCTAGTAATAATAAACTTTTACACACACAAAAAAAAATATATATATATATAAAAAGTTTTAAAAAATAAAAAAATTAAATTAAATTAAATCATTGCCCAAAACCCAGAACTATTTTAAAAATACGATTCACGAAAACTTTATCAAAAACAGTGCACAAAAACGGTATCAATTTCATTGACTTTTATTGCTTAAAAAGAAAAAAGCTCTGCTCACCTTATAAGTCATCAAAATCGAGGTAAAATCGGAACGAATGTATGAAACTCTGTATCAATTTAATCAATACAATTCAATTTATAAAGAGTAAAGACGCATTCAGAAAAAAAACCGCCTTCGTTTACATTCGTGAAGTTCCTACAACCCCAACTGCAAGGCGATTTTAAATTTCCAGTGTCAGGCATAAAATTTTAAACCTCAAGGCTTAAAAAATTAGGGTTGATACTGCAAATTTAAAATTTCTATCCAGTCGGGGCTATAGGAACGTCACGGACGTAAACGAAAGCTGTTTTTTTTTCTCAGTGCGAATGATTCATCTGTGACGTGATTTTTCGCGGGGTTTATTTGCATTTCTGGTGGCATGATCCGATAATCTTCGAGTTCGGATCCATTAACATAAAATTTATGATCTGGTTTTGCGACTCGACAGTTGCAATATTAAATTGTACTCAAAAAATGACATTGTCGCTTTGTCAAAAAAAAAAAAAAAAAAAAAAAAAATTGAGAAATTAATTAGTTGCGATGAATTTCCTTTCTCGATATAGGCCTACGATTTTGATAAAAATCTTTCCATTGGTTACAAAATATATTTCCCATATCTGGTAATGGAAAGTAAAAGCTTCGAACTGAATTCTTCTGCTCTTAATGAAGGGACCACCAGTTTTAGCAGATGCAATTTTTCTTTAAACACGTAATTCAGCAATCCTTTGTTGCAAAAAAAAAAAAAAAAAAAAAAAAAAAAAAATTGGTTGCCTAACCTGTTGACCTCATTATAATTTTAAATCATCAGATTCCTCATACTCTTAAGACGATCAAAAACCATTCATTTTAATTGAATGAAATATCGTCTGAAAGCCATAAATAAAATTAAATATGCGCGTTTAATGTCATACGATTTTTGTTAATTTCCAAGGATATGAAATTTTTTTTTATTTGTCCATTCATTTGAAAAGGTGAGTAAAGGTAATTGAAATTTTCTTTTTGAACTGTTAAGGGTTATCCTTTTTTTTAGGGTAATTACGGTTTCTTTTAATCCTGGCAACGATTCATTGTTTTCCAATAATATGCAATCGTTCATTTTTTTCGTGAAAAGATCAGTATTTTCTCAAATAAGTCGCTAGGGAAGTATTTCTCAAGCGTGAAAACATGAGGATGAAGGCTTTTTGTAGGTTTTAAAAAGCTTCAGAGATCGAAGGACTTAGCGAAAAGCGGAAAAAATGAGCCTACAAAAAAAGTGATTAAGTCATAAGTTGTCAAATATTGTGACACTAGAAGGGGACTGTCCCCTAAATCTTCGCAAATACGGACCATTTAATATTATCCACCAGATACGCTTAAATTAGACTGATTCCATTGAATATTTTTCCGGAAAGTTCCAGTTTTTGCGACTACCTCTTAACAAAAGAATCAAACAGCCCCAGGACAGACATCATCTCAAAAACCATTTTTCTGCTACATTACACCATTTCTCCAAATCAAAATTTAAAAAAACAATAAAATAAAATAAAGTTTAAAAGATTAAAGTGACGTACTAATATTTTTTGATTACGTCATAATTAGTTTAAACAGTGAATGAACTTGATTCGCAAAAAAGTGATATGCAATAAATAGGCTACTGTAATAGGCAATCGATTTATTTATAGAATATGATTTTCAACTCCCATCCAAACTCGATCGAGAGCAGTCAGAAGTTTTTCATACCTAAGATATTCCAAATAAATTCTCACGATGCTGAATGCTCCAAAAAGCGTTTCGAGAGGATCAATAATTTTTGTGGCAATACACATCGAACAGGCTTTGATGTAATTATGCAGTATCAACAATAACAGAAATGGACCACAGTTACTCATGGTATAAAGAGCGGAAATCGTGAAAATTAATGTAGGAGATAACCGCACACCGGAAATACACGAAAGCCTAAAAAAACAAAAAATTCCCGTAATGAACGATTACAGACAGCACTCGATGCGAATATTCAGATAGAAACACTTTTCAAATCTAGGTCAAGGTCACATGCGACTGTCTTCATCATTTCTTTCAACGATTACGTCCAGTATTTTCATCGTCGTTCATTCCGAATTTTTTTAATAAATTGACTCTGATGTAATCAAATATTCAACCCCGTGGAAACCAGTTCATAAAAAATACCATTTGAAATAAAAATAATTTTTAAAAAAATAAAAAAAATGTGAAGGCTGTAAATTATTTTTTTTTTTTTTGTCCGAGTTTATTGGAATACAACGAATAGTATCTTCTAGAAAATTCTACATTTACAAGTAAAGACGTAATACTTATTTTCTCAGAAATAAAGTACCTTTGAGAGTTGGAAAACTATAGGCCAGGACAAAAGAAAATTCCAAAGAGGGCAATTTGCCTAACCAGTTTGTTTGTCGTTGTTAATTTCTGAAAATTTTGCAAACTTGAGTAAAAATTTTGGAGGCGGACATAGTTCGCCAATGGTCTGTTAAAGATAAGTGATTAAATTCAAATCTGCAAGATTTTGGGACTGCTACAAGAACTCCAATTCTTTTCTTTATTTTTTTTTTTTTAATTATAACTTTTTTATAACCTTTTTTCCCTTTTTTAAGATTTCATCCCTCTAAAAAATCGTAAAATTGATAGAAAAACGATTTCCACGATTTTTTTTAAGCATCACTGAAAGAAATGACAGTCATTTTGACAAAGATAATAAAGCTAATAAACAAAAACGTTTGGCCGTAAGACCAAATAACTTGTTACAAGTAAAATTTTTCTATGTACCAAAATAAAAATAATCATCCCAAGCAAAATTATTAGCTTGTCCAATGACTTAACAATAGTGCATTTATTTTCCGTACAACAAGAAAAGCAATTATTCATCGTAATCAAATCCTCTTTTCGGCGCATAATTTATTTGCGATAAGAAAATATCTTTCTTGAAACAAAGAATAAAGTCGTAGAGTCTTTCCATATTCCTGTCTGAGCTTGTCCGGAACAACCCTTGTATAGGTCAGACAGACGCTACCCCTCACGCGTGTTATATAAAACCAAATTGTTTCAAGTGAATGTAAAACGAATGATTTACATTTCTCATCGTTATTAAAAGCCTTCCCATTTATCGGAATTTTATTCGGTTTTCACAGGTGAGCTCACCTGTGAATTTGTTGTAAACAAATAAAGTTTATTGCTAGGGTTTGCACCGGGATCCCGGGATCCCGCGGGATTGGGGTCTTTTTTTTTCAGCGGGATTTAATCCCGGAAAATAAAAATTAATTATGAGCATTAAATATCTTAATTTTTTCAATATTTTAGTTCAAAATATTTTTAAAAAGGAAAAAATTAAAATAAAACCACAGTTACCTACTACAGTCAGAATCGGTTATAAGATAATCGGTTATAAGATAATCTCGACTATAAGATAACTTTCCTTCCGGTCCCGCCAAATATCATATGTTTTACATGTAATTGAAGCTCGGTTTTAAGATAACGACAACTCGGTTATAAGATAGAAATGCGGTTCATTGATACTAAATAAAAAGGTTTTTATGGTCAATAGATTTGTCAAGTTTGACATTTTGTCACCCTATTCGGATTTCAGTTAGTTTCTTTTTTTTTTTTTTTATAGAGTTCCGAGATCCGTTTTTTTTTTAAAAAATGAAGGTCTTAAACACCATAAATTTCTCCACCCTCATTCTGATTCCAAATTACTCAAAAAATCAGTGTAAAAGTGAATTTCGGGCGGGCATGATGTCACCAATACCAAATAAAAGGCGGTCCATTTCCTTAGCAAAAAAGTTAGAAGTTATTAGCGCATTAGAAAAAGGAGGAAAAAAAATTGAGGTGGCTAAAAAATTTGAACTTAATTATCAAACGGTAGCAACGATTTGGGGCGACAGACAAAAATTAAAAGCTAAAGGAAGTTCAAACGATAACAATAAAAATGTTAAGCGTTTAAGAAAATGTTCGAAAGAGGACCTTGATCAAGCTTTGCTCACCTGGTTTAAACAGGAAAGATCTCAAAATAAATCTGTGAATGGTCTTGTGTTACAATTTAAAGCAAATCATTTAGCTAAAAAACTAGGCTATAATGATTTTGAATGCAGTAGTGGGTGGATAGACAGATTTAAAGTCCGCCACCATATTTCAACCGGCAAAATTAGTGGAGAAGCGAAGGATGTAAATGGGAAAATTACAAACGATTGGTTGAAACAGGAATGGCCTAAAATAAGAGAGCCTTACAAGGATGAGGATATTTTTAATGGGGACGAAACAGGATTGTTTTTCAAATTAGCTCCTTCGCAAACTCTAAAATTTAAAGATGAGAAGTGCGTCGGCGGAAAATTGTCGAAAACTAGGATTACTCTTTTCGTTTGTGCGAATATGGCTGGCACAGAGAAAAGAGATTTATTTGCTATTGGAAAATCCCAAAAGCCGAGGTGCTTTAAAAACAGGACGATACCTGTGAAATACCGGGCAAATCGGAAAGCATGGACGACTGCTGCCTTATTTGAAGAAGAATTGTTGTAGTGGGACAACGATTTGTATTGCAAAAACATCAAAGAAAAATTTTGCTAGTTCTGGACAACTGCACTGCCCACCCGCATATTCAGGACAAATTGAAGCAGATTAAATTAGAGTTTTTGCCAGCAAACACAACTAGTGTGCTCCAACCCATGGATCAAGGCATCATCCGCAGCCTAAAGTGTAATTACAGGTAATTTTCAAAATTTTAAAAGCACGATTCATATTTTCGGTAAAATGTTCAAGTTCTAGTTCTAATTCTAGTTACTTTTAATCAAAAGCTATGGTTGTAATTTTTTTTCCCCCGTTCTTTAAAGGAAACGGCTTATGATAAAACGGCTGGAAGAAGAGGACGAAAATTTCAGTTTGGAGAACTTTACTTTGTTAGACGCACTTCGACTTCTGAAGCGATCGTGGAAAGCAGTTACGAGCATGTGCATCAAAAATTGTTTTTCTCACTCTGGGCTGTCGTCTGGAGGATTTGAGCCAGAAGACGAAGAACCACTGAACGAATGGCTGACAAAACACTCTTTGCCACAGGGATTTTCAGACTTCATCAGTTTAGACGAAACTCCGATTACCAATAATGATTTGTCGGATCAAGAGATAGTTGAAGAAATTTTGAAAGACCAAAATGAAAGCGATGTTGAGGAAGAAGACATCGGCGAAGAAAGGAAGCCATTTCCAAATGTCTCCGAGCTTTTAAACCAATGTAAAAATTTGAGTGAATATCTTGAAGATAGGGGAGAGGAAACTCTTTTTGAAAAAATGCTTGAGGTAGGAAATTTTTTTAGGAAAATATTTTGGGCGAGCAAGAATAAGCAGACAAAAGTTACCGATTATTTCGAAACTTGAAAAGATTACCAAATGCTGTTATAAAAAATTATTATAAAAGATTACCAAAAAAATGTTATAAATAATTACCAAATATTGTCTCATTTGTTGTTTTGTAGAATATAGACAATGCAGAAATAAAAGAAGCAATAAAGTTATGTATTGACTACTCCATTATGTATCAGCAAAATTCCATTAAAAAAAAAAAAAAAAAAAAAAAATCACTCCTCGGTTATAACATAACCTCGGATATAAGATAGAAATTCGGCCGGTCCCTTCAATTATCTTATAACCGAGTTTGACTGTATTATAAATGACTGACCTTCGTTATAAAAAAGAAATATTTGGCTTCTTGTTTAAGACCAGTTATAATTAGTTAAAAAAGTGAACCTATGTCATCTTAGCCATGATTATTAAGCTAAAAAAAATACAATAAAATGATTCAAAATAAATATTTCTCATGAAATTTATAGGCGTTTAAAATCAGGGAATAAAAGTGAACTTAAGTCATCTCGGATAGAATTTATATTAAGTGAATAAAAATTGGAATGATTCAAAATAGAGTGACTATTTGTATGGCAACTGACTAGGAAAAACGAAGACTAAAAATTGACTATTTGAACTGACTGGGACTTATGAAAATGATGTTAGTCATAAACTCGCGAGCACAAAAAAACGAGACACCTGCACTCCGCACATATCATAAGGGCTAAATTGTTACAGTAAATATTTCCATTTTCTTAGGCCTACAAATTCGGTGACCACAAGGTATTTTAATTCTCGTAAGTGTATTATCCATGCAGTGAATACAATAGGAGCTTCCAGGTTGTGTAACTGTTGCTCCTTCAACAGGTTCCTTTGCAAAAAAAAAAAAAAAAAAAAAAAAAAAAAAAGTTGATATCACTGAGGGAAAATTCAACGGTTTTAAAAATGATGTCTCGTAATCGTAATAGTTTTTGATCCTTTCCACAGTAGTGTGGAAAGTACAGGAGATTTAAAAAATAATTCAATTATTATTTTTGTATTTCCACAGATGTGTAGAAAGTGCAGGAATAATTATGAATTAATTAAAATAATTAATTTCCTCCTTTTTCTACACATAAGCCATTTTTTTGGATTCCTTAGGAAACCATGATCGGGTTATTCCTTGGCTCCTTAAAAAAAAAAGAAATTAAAAAAACCTAATTTTGCATTGATAACCGAACTATAAACGAAAGTACGGTATTTACTTTTTTTCTTCCTCTTTTTCGGCTTTGAAATTTCGAAAACATCAGAAGTTTAGGGGAAAAAGCAAAGACATTTACTGAAAAAACTCGGGAGATGCCATTTAGGTAATATTTGAATTTTTAACGCGAAAAAATTTGGTACCAACTTATTGCGACAAAACTTTGTTTGTGACGAAAAAGTCCATGTGGCAAAATGGCTGGGACGAATCGTCCGGCTAGGACCATTTTCACTTGACATTACGGCTGAAAATAATCTAAAGTTTAAGGGAAAAATGATCTAAAAAGAATGTAACGAAAAAAAAGTGAGTATAAATATGTGAAAAGATCGTTTTCTCATTAAAAAAAAGATAAAATTTTAAATTAAAAAAAAAAAAAAAAAAAATGTTTTGCATTAATTAATGAACTTTTTCATTAGAAAACATTTTGAAGGTTGGATCGATAGTCGAAAAAAACATTCTGTTCCTATAAATATTTTTTAAATCACTTCTACAATCAAAACCCTATTTTCTTTTTTAAAATCTAAAGTTTTAATCACTAAACAGTGATATTCGCAATAGCACCTTATCAAAACAAGTTGTGGAGGCTCGACCTTACGAGCCCCCAATCACGGAAAGAGATGTCACTTGTACCCGTTCTTAAATTAAGAGATTCGATTTTTCCCTCAAGATCCTCGTTTACGTCATTTTTTAAGTCGTTTTAAATTAATTAATAAAAAATAATTTCTTTCTTTTTTTTAGATGTGTGGTAAACGCAAGATCACAAGTGAACTCAAAACAAATATGGACTTCAAAATCGATATCAGACTGCGGAATAATTATTTTTAAAAAAATGGATTATATTCAAAATTTTATGATGAAGAAAATTCCATGAGATCCAGAAGTTTCTAATTTTATAATTCTCTGCTCAATTGTTTAAAGGACCGAGAACCCACACAAGGCGCAAATTTTTTTTTTTTTTTTTTTTTTTTTTGAAATTGCATGAAAAACTAAAAAAACTGCTAATATTTTTTCTATTATGTACACCGTCTTTAAGACATTGGAGGTGTGGCCTATCCCATAGTGTACAGTACATAATAGAAAAATGAAATATATGCAGTTTTTTAGTTAAATTTCATGAAATATCGTAAAAAAATCGCAGGAGAAAAAATAACTCCGTGCATTTTTACACTTCAGTTTGTCTCCGAAACATAAGCAGTCAATCATTTCATTTCATGTTGATCGATTAAATAGTGCGACAGAGGTAACACATCATTTTGATTATGTGTTGTTAATCTTTTTCTTTGTTTAGTTTAGTTCTTTTTTTTTTTAAATATAGTACTTTCAGGATTTTTTTATTTTCGGAAAATTTTGGTGTAAAAATTAAACACATGATTAAAAAAACGATTTGAAAGAAGCAAAACAATTTGAAGTCATGAAGTTAATATCGTTCTGTCCGAAATATTTTCCCTAGAATGCAGCGGCTTAGTTTATAAACTTTGAAGGTACCGCATTCTATGACCAATTCAAACGCTTCGCTTTTGATTTACAATTTTTGATTTCGAACTTTAACAAATTTTTGCATACAGAAAAAAAAAGCTTTAATTCATTTAACAATTTTTATTTTCCACCGACTTTATTTTTACACCAACATTTTCAAAAATAAAAATGCCTGAAAATATCATGTTGAATAAAGAAAAAAATGGTGATGTGAATTAAGCTGCTGATTTCTTAGCGTTGAAGGCTTTAAAAAGTTTCTGAACTGGTTTAAGTCTTTTCATATCAGGAAAGACAGAATTGCTTTAAAAAACCAACGAATTTTATCTGTTCGCCGAATTTTTTTAAAGGCAGTAAAAAAAAATCCGATACATATCCTTGACTTGCTTGAACCGACCATTCGGTTCGAAGAAAATCAAACCAAAAACGAAACAAGCTTTCCTCCTCAACCCTAACCTAACGAAACAGGATATTTCAGAAAAAGATTACAAATTCAAGCGGGACATTTCAAAAAACAAAATAAGTATGGTGTTTTGTGGCACAGGGTTCTTTTTGCTTTAGCTTCATAAACACTTCATATTTAGCTATATGAAATGTATATAGGGTGGGTCGAAAAACGCGAATTTTTGAATTTGAAAACGCCTGATATGGGAATCAATGCCTTTTAATAATACTATGAACCCTAATTTTTTTCAGATTTTTTAAACGACATTTTGAAGTGCCGCAATGGCCTTGAAATTTGCAAAACGCCCATTTGAGGACCAAAAATGAATTTTTTTTTTCTGTTTTTTGCGTAAAAGACCGTCCGTACCTATCGGAAATTTTGCGTAGACGACGAATTTGAAGCCAAAGATTATTTTTAGTGCACGGTTTTTGAGCCACAGACAGAAAGCCATAACAAGATTTTCAGAATTTGGAATCCGGCATGTGGCTCAAAACCTGTACACCAAAAATAATTTTTGACTTCAAATTCGTAATCTACGCAAAATTTCCGATAGAAAACAACGGTCTTTGGCGCAAAAAAAAAAAAAAAAAAAAAAAAAGTTTTGTTAGGTCCTCAAATAGGCTTTTTGGAAATTTTAAGGCCATTACGGCACCTCAAAATGTCGTTCAAAAAATCTGGAAAAAATTAGGGTTAATAGTGTTATAAAAAGGAGTCGATTCCCATGTCAGGCGTTTTCTAATTAAAAAATTCGCATTTTTCGACCCACCCTAAGCTAAATCCTTAAAATTCAACTTCTGATCTATCCAATTTTCAGCTTTTCTCGATTTCCCCAAGTTTGGAAAGAATTAAAATGATCTCTATGTCGGATTGCCGTCTGCCTGTTCTTGCAACTCTGCTAACGAAGACAGGCAAGAAAACTGAAACCGGTAGTTAGGTACAAGAATTTTTAGAAGATACACCATTCTTCTTGTTGACCTCCCTCTTATCTCCCTAACTGCTCAAAGTATTATTCCGAAAAATCAGGGGATCAAAAATCTATTAAAACCATTATTGTAAAAGAGAGAAAAATTAAAATTCGGAAAAACAGTAAGGCCGAGCGTAAGCAATCCAGGAGTGACTTGTCATTTTTAAAATGGAGTTTGCGCATTTTGTTTTTAAAAATAGCTAAGGAAACTTGTTCTGACATGTTCTGACATGTTTTGACACAAAACAAATGAACTCCATTCGAAAAAAAGATGAAAAAGAGGCCTTTTGAAAAGGCTTTCCTCAATTAAAGCTTTATACATGTTGTTTGTGCCGCTAAAATAAACAACACTAACCTGAGAATTTAAAATGTATTTTTTGCTTCAAAAAAGTTGCCATATTCCAGAAAAGCAGGCATAATATTTTCCGGGTTAAAAATTGGTTAAAAAGAATTTTTCTTCTTTTTGTTTCTTCTTATTTCTTATTTTTTTTTTTTTTTTTATTGTTTTTTTTTTATTGCGGAATGTGGAAATCTAATAAACCAAGCACCTACTTATAATTTTAATAATAATCTTCGATCATTTTATGTTACGTATGATTTCAAAGTAACATAAATCTCAGACGTTGTTAAAAATTAATTACAGACCATAGTCATCTTATACTATTTCGTTTATAATCGCGCATGCTCATCATCTAAAGGAATTTCTCTCCCCTCTTTCCATCCTGTTTTTTCCTCTGAGAGCTAGTGTACCAAGAGAAGTTACGTGAGAGGTATCTGTTTGGTGATTGATTAAAATTCAAAAATCACGAGACTTCATACATCGGAATTGAAATATTACATTAATAAAGGTAGATGACGATTTTCATGTGCCACGCTTTTGATGTATGGCTAGATTTTTCAGACTCTTCCTCTTTACGAAAACTCTGTGAGAAAAAAAAAAAATGAAGGCCTTTTTTTAAGCGTTATAAGCCTGCATGTTCTACGTAAAGGCACTAACCTTATTGCTAACTCTCGATAATAATATAAAAATTGATTTTATTTTTGAACAACTAATAACGGGAGAAAAGCACGTTTTCCGGTCTGTAAAAAAGTTATTTTTTACAGAAAATGACGGTGTAAAGTCAAGGTATTTTTTGAAACTCAAAAGACATTTTTCTTAAAAAAAAAAAAAAAAAAAAAAAAGTCCATGTGTTTTTAAATTGATACCGAAATTTGGAATGTTATCTCATGTAATTTCAAAGAAATAAGCCTTCATTTTCCAAAAAGGATTTTTCGTATTTTTTGGAAGCAGTCAACTCATACATTATACTTTTCTTTTAATGATAAAAAATCATCCAAACGATTGTCTCGGACTAGGGGCGTGGATTGGGAAATATGCTCATATGGTGAATGTTAGCTCAGAAGCTAAGCTTGTAATCATTTTCTTTTTATCAACAGTGTTAAGGTTTGTCCAATCCGGTCGATTTTACTAGTTGACAATTAGATGACGCAATGATGATTTAAATATAGAGCCAAATAGAATCGTGGCATTAATCGCTACTTGCCACCATTGAGAGACATTTTTTTTCCATCGTAATGTCATGTTGTTTAAAAAAAAAAAAAAAAAATTATAATGAAAGAAAAAAGAAAAATAAAACAATTTTGATTAGGAACATTCAAATTTATCACTTTCACTTCTCGCCAATTAATTCGTAAGACAAGGAAATTCGGGACAAAGTTCGAAAAACCAAAATTAACAATATCGAAAATTGTTAAAAAATATAACCTCTAGAACACCGGGAAGGGAAAGCCATGTAATCGATGAATTAGGAAATTAAGATTGTTCCTACACAGGGTACATCAAATTTTATAATTTAGATTGTCATGGTCATGGTAAGCTTTGCGCAGTTGCGGTATCATAAGTGATTTTATTAGTCATAGCAATAGCTTACAGGACGAATAATCCTGATCGGCATCAAGACGACGGGGTCATTCAACCCAATGACTCAGAGGGACCGGAGACAAACGCTTCCCGGCCTCCCTGCCCCTGTCCCGTCCATGCCATCGATACAGACAATGCTGAAAATCGTATCTGCGACTGCGGTGCAACATTTAATGCTAGACCCATTGCCAACTAGGTTTTTATACGACGTCATCTAGAGACAATCTTTAATATAATGATTTATTTATCATTTTTCAGTGTCTGTAGCGTAAAAAGAATTGACGAGCTAGGCTGGCTCTGCAGCTTTCCGCCGTGGATACATCCAAAAAAATGCTGCTTTAGGTCGACGCAAAAATGCTTTGCGACAAAGCATTTTTTTAAAACATAGGTCTATTCTGTGGAAATGCTTTGTGCCAAGACTCGTCATTCCTTGTCACAAAGCATAACTGCTGGACTAGGCGCCATTATGCTTCGTGACAAGAACTCACGAGTATTGTCGCAAAGAAACATTACTTGTATTGAGAACGAGGCGTATTCATTTTTTTGAGTGTACTTTAATCTTATTTTAAATTTAGTATTATTATTAAATTTTGCGTCTGAACGTTATAAAAACTGATCCTCCGTGTATATTCAAAAAATACAAGAAATAATCAGAACGAATGATTTTGAGCCAGTGTAACTTAAACAGCATTTATGATTTGGGTTAAATATATACACTGTATGTAGGTTCATTTTGAGCATGCCGTTTTAGCAGTCCCAGAAAAAAAAAAAAGACATGGAGCAAAGGGTCGTTTTTTCTTTTATTTTCATATTTTTTGACATAAATAATTTATTGTCATTTTTCAATCATTTAAATTTTGTCTCAATGCAATGCACACTTTTTGTTCACTTACATGTTCCATCAGAGAATATCCATCAGCAGATACTAGTTATCCAAATGGTGAAATGATAATAGTATCCTGATTTCTAGGTTTAAAAAACCAATATCAAAAGCGCTGGATTTCAACATTCATCTTCAAAATTAGCATTCACAAACTAGATTTTCCCAAATCGTCTCACTGCTCACATCCTATGTAATTGCACAATTTTTCTTTTTCTTTCGTTAAAAGTGCTATGGGGTTATGTCACACGACTGCAGCGGTTCATACAACCCCATATTCACTATATTATTTACATACACTACACTATAATAATCGGTTATTGATTGTACCTTAGTTGAATTAAATTTTCTTACTTTAAGATATCGGTAGATGAAGGAGGTTGTTCAGGTTCCAACGAAAAACGTTAGTTAAAAAATCAAAATCAAAACCAGGCTGCCTCTACGCACAGTAAATCTGTTTTGGGGAGCCTGCCTTGAATTTTTATATTTGTAAAGTTGTTAAAAAAAAAAAAAAAAAAGAGTCCCGCTTTTATTTCTGTTACTTTTTTCCCTTATTTTCAAATTTTCCTATTTTTAAATAAAAATTATAAGTCTTTGTCTCCCTTCGATTGGTTTCCCGTTTTTAAAACTCAGATTCCACTGAGTTAAATCTCTACTATAATGTTTTCTTGCTACTCGTATTTTGTTTTGTTTTTTGGGACTCTCAACGACCTCCTTCATCCAATAATGTCTTCACTTATATTAATTTCATTTATGTACGACTGTAAATATTTTATTTATCTTTTCAGGCTACAAAGAGGAGCCATGTTTTCAGGGTTTATCAAAAAATCCCGCATAACAACTTCTAGTTTCGCGTCACTACTCTCAAAACGGCCTATGTATTTCAGGATTTTCACTCAAAGAAAAGAAGTGCCTTTACGAAACATGATGCATACTATGATAAACTCAAAAACACAAGTTCGAAAACCCACAATTTCAAAAGGTTTTCAAATAAATCAACGAGTAAGTTTGAAATATTGGTAACCGATTTTTAAGTCGTGCGATCTCCCCGTACAAGGACAAATATTTCAAAATGCAATTCTTCCAGTAGCATACAGGGCAGTGTTTTGCTCATTCGGAACGCCTCAAGAACGATTCCATTTAAAAAATTTGCTCATTGCAGAAAAAACTTTAGATCGAATTTTTTATTCTTCCAATTTATAAGAGATCTAAGACTGGATTTTTCTTTTCTTTTTTAGATCGAAAATATTAACAACAAATTTATTTTCTTTTCGTAGAACTTGACAACAGCTTGCATAACAATCGGCCTGCTAGCTTATTTTCCCCAAGTTGCTCCGAAGATGGTGCCTGCCGCAGTAGCAGGAGTAATCGTGGGACTTAACTACAAAGATCCCGACGAAGGTACCGAATCAGATTTCAAAAGACTGATATTAAAAACAGCAGGAGGCGCTGGTGTTATGGGTGCCATAACGGTGGCAACTATTGATGCTAAAGCAGGCATCGAAGGAGCGTCATTAGTCCTTGACGCAGGAATGGGAGCCTTGACTGCAGCAATCACTAGTATTTCTCACCGCTTTACAGCTTATGGCCTGGCGAAGAGTCGCCTTGGGTATGTTTTATTGGGAACCGAATTTGAATACTATGGCGTTACCCTTAATTGCTGGAAAGCGATTCTCAGATCTGAATCTCAAGACTGCTGGGGAAGATCAGTCGGGGAGATAGTAACCGACCCCAGAATTAAAAGGATCAGCATTTTAAATAAAGAAGAAGGTACTTTTATCATCCAAAACATTTGGGATGATAATTTCGAAATGCGATTTTTTCAGTTGCATACAGGGCAGTGGTTCGCTCATGCCAAACGCCTCAAAAACAATTCCATTTAAAAGACTTGCTTGCTTATTGTAGAAAAAACTTTAGATAGAATTTTTTTCTTCGAATCCCACGGCCCGCAACTGGCAATTATTATCGAAGTTGGTTGCCCAAAAAATTAGACTTCACAACAAGATAAGGAATCAAGAGAGAGTTTAAAATACGCAAAACTTAAAATCTCCCCTGACTGTCTTGGGACCCTAATCCCCCTCCCTCCCAGAAGCCACATTTTTTTCCCAGGCCATGTTGTACCAGTATATCATGTGAAAGCGCGTTTTGAATGCTGTCGAATGAGACCTTACTGACGTTTCTACCGCTTATAGGTATTTAGATATTGCCATTTAAATCACTCATAATTGAGGAACGAATTTTGGCCGCCCTTTCAAATGACAATATCTATCTATGTATCTATCTATACATATCTATAAGAGATAGAAACGTTCGGTAAGGTCTCATTCGACAGCATTTACAACGGACTTTCATATAATACACAACACGGCCTGGGGAAAAATCGGGGCTTCTGGCGGGTCCTATGGGGACCCTTAGATAATCAGGGAGGATTTTAATTTTTGCGTGTTTTAAACTCCCTCTTGATTACTCATTTTTCTGGGAAGTCGAATTTTTCGGGCAACTAACTTCGATAATAATTGCCAGTTGAGGGCTGTGAGCTATAAGAGATCTAAGACTGGATTTTCTTTTTTCCTTTTTAGATCAAGAAAATTTTAACAATCATGGCAAATAAAAATAGGAACAAAATATAAACAATCATGACAAATTTTTGAAGATTTCTTTTAACAAGGAAGTCAAAGTTTTATCATTTTTTAACTTTGCATTTAAGAGAATTACTGTACTTTAATCATTCCCCCCTCCTGCTATGTTGTCATGACCGTAACGCGACAGCATAGCAGAAGAAATGGATCTCGTTCAGATTAATATTTATTTTCGCCCAAAGCAGTATATGTCAGTATGGAATATTTAAATATTACGTAACGCTTGAAGGGGTGGAGGGTGGTGTTAAATTTAGCGGCACGCGTTGTTACGGATGGTAGAGGTCTTGTGTTATATAGTATTAAAATTATTTCAATTATCTAAACCTCATTAAAATTTCACCTCCTGGCCATTTTTCCAAAATATTTTTTTTTTTCTTACTAAAATTACTGGTTAAATTTTTTATAACTCTAAAAAGGTCTTAGATAATTGAAATAATATATTATGTCACAAATGGTATGTCACTGCACCGATTTTAAATTTTCCGAAGGAGTGGGGTCCAAACCCGTGTAGTGGAATTGTTAAGGGGAGGTTACGAGTGTGTTACAAGGGAGAATGGGGGGGGGGGGGGTTAGAAAGTGGTCTATTTTAAGTTACGTAATTTTTGAATGATCCTGTATATATATATATATTTTTTTTTTTTTTTTTTTTTTTTCATAAATTTTCGATGTAAATTTTTGTAACGAAGTATTTTTTAAATTTTAAACTCAGGGTTATAGCTTTTAAATAAAAAATATAAATACCGCGGTATTAATTAATACCGCGGTATAATTAAGATAAAATGTTCCAGTCATTGAAGTGATAACAAATGTGACTTGAAAACTTTTGTTCACTCAAATATATATTTATTGTTATGATTGTATTTTAAAGTGAGTAATTAATGCTTAACCCAATTAAATAGTCCTTCCATTTTTTTTTTTTTTTTTTTGGGCGACTAATTTTACAAAGACCTACTATTTTATGCGCTTTTACAATATGAAATCTTAAAAAGAATCCGCAGCACTGAATCAACACCTCTACAAAATGATCATCCATTTATTTAACTTCCATTCACCTTACTAGGCTTTCGCGATTATAAATTCCAAAAACAAATTTCTTTTCCACCGCACCAAACTTTAGAAAGCTTCTGATCGATTAACCGTTAAACCAACACTGACTTTAAAAATAGAAAATGAATCAAATATTTCTTAAAAATCTGGATATCTGCCGAGTTTCATACATAAATTCCTTGAATAACTGACGCATATTGCTCAAGTTATAGGTTAAATGATATCTTATCAATTTTACATTGTTGCCGTTTTTCTACTCAAAAAGTCAGGCCTGAAGCTAAGATGAACAGTTAGAGCAGTGGCGGCTGAACGTTTTTTTTTAGGTGTCCTTTATTTTGGAAACACTTTTTGAAGCTCGAAAAACTAATATAGGATTTCATTCGATTTCCAATGGGAAAGTCAAATTTTTTTACATTAAAAATTTCAAGGTCAATGCGCTACGATAGGATAAAAAAATAAAAAAAAATCAAGGACGTTATTAATGTAAACTTTTCCCGACGGATGTATAGACCGGAATACAAAGAACACAACATTCAATACCGTCGGAAAACAACTCAAGTGATGTACACCGGGATTACGCCTCGACTTTTTCCTATAAAACTGATAGAAGTTTCATTTCAAAATTTTAGAGATGTGGATTTTGGAGCCACACAAATGTTCAGCTACAGAGCATGTTATGGCAAAAATTTCGAACTGTTGCCCAAAAATTGAAAACTTTTTTTTAACTTAATTCTTTCTTCACCTCTATTAATTTCAATTAAAAAAAAAAAAATTTTAATACTTGTAGTTTTTTATTTATTTCAATCCTGTATTAAAATTCCAAGTAAAATTTTTTTCACTAAATATCGACCATCGCTTACATACAACACCCTTGTCTTGAAATCGTTCCACTCTTAAAAACAGACAATAACCCGCATATACCTTGAACGTAAAACGTCTACGCCACGACTAAACATTCAACTTAAGAAATCATCTACATAAAAAACTCGAACCATAACCGTAACCGTAACCTGAAAACAAGTTTTTACCGGATTTATGTAAGCATAAGTTGGCGATAAAATCCGAGAAAATATTTTAATGATCCCAATCGACATCTGAAAAGGGTTTGGTAAAATTTAAATTTAATTACAATCTGGGAACCGGTCAAGTTTTAAAAATGATATGATACGAAGCAGAAGAATGGGAACCAAATATTGTTTATGAAAAAAATTCCAAGCACTGGTAAAAATTATATGCAGAATTGTTTAATAACGGCCAAGATTGAGTCAATCAATCAATGAACCTAAATCATCTTTGCAAAGCAAAGAAAATTCAGGCAGAATCGGTCATTTTTTTACACTGAGTTTCCGAGACCGATTCATTCACAACCAGCAGATAATATAATAAAAACTCGACATTATATGTAGGATAGCGGCCATGCTATTTTCCCCTTCAAAGGCTTTTGAATCCTCCCATAATCCTCCTATGGGCGGTTCTGGTCCGTCCCCTTTACCATCTCAACTCACAGAATCATTACTGCATGAGCCAGCAAAAAAATTCATGCCAGTTTTGATGCAATCTTTTTTGCCGAAAATTTGGGAATTCACGTAAATACTAAACATTTACTTTTTCTTTTTTTTTTTTTCTTCAAAGAGAAATAGCATCTTTGTTTGACATTTTAACGGGACGGGATACCAAACATAGGTTTATAAATTATTGTATTTTAGGAGAGAAAACTTTCGGATTCTCTTTCACATTAAGGTATAACTTTTTTCTCTTAAAGGGAGCTGGTAACGTCGGTTTCCGGATTTTGATTCCATATGACCTTCTATTCTTTGGATGATTTTTAGATGAACAAAATATCCTTATCATCATCTTATACTACAACGCTATAAAATATTTGAAAATTTTCATATCCTCATAACCATGACTTAGTCCCCCATTCCGAAACGGTTTACGGCCCTGGTACAGTTTTAAGTTTCTAGAATTCATTACGTAAATTTTTTTTTTATTAAAAAAAAGGTCTGTCTTTCTTTTTACCATTTTTTACCCTCGTGCGTCAGTTTATGTAGTAAGACTAAGTACTTTTAAAAAATACCAAATTAATTGGCAACGAAAATTTTTTCCATTTCCCAAGATAAGATGGGAACTACTTTTATCCCCATTTAAAAATAAGTAAGCATTTATGGCATTTATTCGATAAACAAAACCGAACGGAGAAACTGCCGGTTTTTAAAAAGAAAGTTTTTTTTTTTTTCCATTAATTTTTTTAAGGCAAAAATTGTTTTAAATGGGAAGAATAACCAATTATAAATAAAAACCGAATTATGAAAAATCGATTATCCATGCTTAATATGTCGGTAAGCTTAAATTCCCTTAAATATTCACAAAGTTAGCCGATGGTTGTTTTTTTACATCAGCCAATTTTTTTTAAGTGTAAACCAACATTAAATTTTGCGAATAGGTACCTATTTTTTGAATATTTTTTTTTTATTTTCGGGAATATTGACGAAATTGAAGCTTACAGACTTATTTAACATAGCAAAGAAATCATGGTGTTCGAGAATTATTATTTTAGCTTAGAGTAGCCCGACAAACTTTAAGATTAAGCTACTATGAAATATTATTACCATTTAAGATTTGTATGTAGACATTACGTTTTTAAAGATATGCCTTGACACTGGAAAATATTCAATAAATGAATTGGTTGCATTTCCTATTCGTTCATTCGCTGCAAATTGATGCAGTAAAAAAAAATAATTAAATTTTTCCGACATCCGGCAAATGTTTTTTTATATCAAAATCAGTTGGAAAAAAAATTGCTTACTGCATATAGATCTTAAATAATTCATTATTTCATTTTAATTAATATTTTGGCCAAATTGCTTTAAACATTGTTATAATCTACTTCTTCTAAAAATAAGGAACAATTCGGTATAGGTTTTGCCCTATTTAATGCAAGGCTGCAATTCCGATTCCGAAAGTTGGAAAACAATTTCAGATTCCGATTCCGATTCCAGCTAACAAATATTTTAACGATGTCGATTCCGATTTAAATCAAAACTGATTAACTGTAATAACGGTATTTTCGTGCTTCTTAAGTCAATCTGCATCGAAAATATTTTTTTTTATGTCGATGCCGATGCTGATTCCGATTCCAAAGATTGCGAACTGTTTTCAGACAAAATTCCGATTTCGATTCCGATTCCAATTACTTTTGAAATAGCAGATTCCGATTTCGATTCCGAATAAAAATTAATAGGAATAGCAGCCCTGATTTAATGCAGTGAGCCTTTAGAAAAATGAATTGAAGAAAGCTTTCTTTATAAAAACCGGCAGGTTCACCGTTCGGTTTTGTGCAGCGAACGAAGTGCCTAAGCTTAAGTCGGAAAAATAATAATGATAATAATGTTGCGACGGATACTTTGAACGGAATTCATAGGGAAAAAGATTGAAAGCATCGGTACGGCAACATCGCTTTTTAGATTACTTTGCATGACACTAGACGGCAAGCTCAGCTGAGCAAATCAAACTATATCGTAGGCAAAAAGTGTAACGTCGGGTATAGCCGGTTGCCTATAGTTTCAATTTTAGGATTCATTTATTTTCCCATTTTTTTTTTTTTTTTTTATTTCACTGCGTTTGCCTTGCAGTTGTTATTATTCGTCATCTAAATATGATCTTTCTAAAAACAGAGCCAAATTAAGGGAAAAACGTTATTTTATTATTTCGGCTAACCGATTAGTTCTAAAAGTGTTGATTTACAACTTTTCACGAGTTACTTTTGGGCAATTTTAAGGTGCTAGTCGATCCCCACTCTTAAATGTTTAATACTAGATAATTTATATGAATAGCGATTTCCTTCGAAAAAAATAAATAGTGACTTGCCAAACAAAGATCTTGGACTGATAGCAATACAAACAGCAAATAAATGGAGCAATGGAGGTACCTATCAAAAATGAAACTGGAAGCGTCATTTACGCGGGGGGAGGGGTTGACATAAGCAGCTGCTCTCAATGTTAATTTGATAATATTTTTTGCTCACAGGAGGAAAAGGAGGATTTCAGAATGCTCCGAAAGTTTGCGTACGTAATATGCGGACAGCCTAAATGATCTTGTAAAATGGTTTGAGCCAAGATCCAAAAGCCCGGATTAATGCCAGAAAAATGATTTTAAAAAAAGAGAAAAGCACTCTTAGTGTAGTGGTAAGATAATGGATTGTCAAGCAAGACGACCAAGATCGAATCCATAAACAAAGGAGATAAACCGTTACCTATATTATCACTCTAACTTTTTCCGTGACTTCTAACGCAAATATTAAACTCTAATTAATCTAGCCAAGTTTCCTGTTGCATGAAATGCAATAATCAACATTAATGCATGTATTGCTTGTTAATATATTAGGGCCTTAATAAATATTTTTGTGCCAGAACCGAATTGCGTGCAGAAGTTTTTTTTCCTAGGCAATGATTTTCATTCTGCTCAGCCAAATGTACATTAAGAGTACACAGTAAAAAATATTATGTAATTATGTTAAAATCGGTCTACACAATTTTTTTTTTTGTTGTTTTTTCCAAAAGATAAACATAAACATAAAGCAACATAAAAATTATGTAGACAGATTTTAACACAATTTTGTTAATTTTTACATGAAATTTTTTACAGTGTAGGCTTCAGTGAATACCGGATGTCTGTTTTGTCTAAAGCTCAATTAACGGGGAATAAATCCGAACTTAGGTATCTAAAGAACTCCTTTGATATATCCTGGAATTTTTAGTGCAAGTTTCAACTTGTCTGAAATGTGTGAGAGGCGGGAAAATCATTTCAAAAAAAATTGCGGTAGAAAAATTTTGATTTTTTTTTCGGGTTAGTTTTTAAGCGGAACAAGTTGAAACTTGTACCAAAAATTCAAGAAAAAGTCAAAGGAGTTTGTTAGATATCTAAAATTTGAATTTTTCCCCAGTGAATCGAGTGTTAGACAAAACAGCCACTCCTTCCGGTACCCCTTGAAACCTCCTCTTAAAATCCTGTAATTGCTTCATTAAAATAGACAACTAATTATTTTAATTTTCCCTATACAATAGAACCCCTATACGACTGTTAAAATACGTCTCACAAAAATATAAAATTTTAAGCAAAACTTTAAACAGCACCAAAAAAAAAAGTAAATTACCGCATAACGAGTACAGTTTTATATTCCTTGCAAACGCGATACTGAAAGCATTGCAATTGCAAAGCAGGTGCGTGTTACAAAATTAGCATGAAATGCAAATAAAAGAATAACAATCCCCATTGTCGATAAACCATCATGACGAAAAAAAATTCCAAGGGTATCTGATAACAAAATTAACGCATGCGCAGTTTTCTTTCAAAACCGGCCATATTGTTTACAAACATAAGACGATGATGCATCCGTGAACGAGGCAAAGAAACTCAAGGCAGGTTATACCCAACTGGAAGTTATGTACACATAAATCCGGTGTACACATCGATATTTCTCACTTTTTCGTGTTGAAATATAAGTAAGTATACATTGGCTTTTGTTCAAATATTTTGGGGCATTTTTAAGCTTATTACTTTTTTTTCCTAGCCGGAAGATTTGTCTTCAACGTCAACTTCAACTGATGAAATACGAGAATCTCAGGCCAGATCTTTTTTTCCTCGTTCATTGACTGACCGAGTGACTGGTAAGATTGTGTGTTAAGTTTTAGAAATATACATTTTTTAATATATTTTTAGGTGTTTCTTTCTTCTTAAAACTGAATGATGGTAACGTTAAGATTCGATTATAATTTTTCCTTTTTTTTCTTTCTGGACTTTTATAAGGACACAACTTCATTGCCTGTTACATCATCCGCTTATGTTGCATAAAGGCCGGCCTATATTCACACCAAGCAAACTTTTTTTAATTGGATCTTTGTCGAAAAATAAAAATTTTATTAAAAGTTTTGAATATTTTAAATTAGACGCAGAGTATACATCTTCATACAGATGTTCTTCTTACGGCTTTTGCTAAAATGAAAAAAAAAACAGGGTTTTACCAAGGAATAACATAAATAGAAGTTTAAAAATTATTTCAAACAGCCAAAAACTAAAGTTTTTGAAGTTGAATTAATTTGTGATCAAATTAAATTGTAAACAATATCTTAATCATACTCCGGTGAGAAACCGCATCTGTCACATTAAAAAAAAAAAAAAAAAAAAAAATTGATAAAAAGTAACTTTAAAATGTAGCAAAATTATCGATAACTTTATATCAAGCGATGGCGAGAATTCGATTTTGGGAATAAACAAGAAAATTACCATTACTGACCACAACATGAGTTGGATAATAGATTATCAGATAGAAAATACGGAAAGAAAGAAAACTGAGGGCATTGGATATCAAACTGAATCAGGAAATCAGTGTAAAATGAATATAATTCAACAAAAAGGAAACAAAAGCAAAAGGAATAGTACTAGCCAGGATAACTACATAAGCCGAAATAACATGTAAAGTAATTCGATTCTAAAATGGTATAACGAATTTTAAAACCGGATGTTAAAAAAATTTGTTACAACAAGCTATGGATATTGTGTGCCACCAAGGGTTGATGTTTGAATACAGTATATGAATCGACTGAATTCATTTTAAATGCAGCAAATATACAAATATGGTTCTTACTAACAAATCAAAGGTCATTCTGCTTAAGAGACACTCGTTAAAATTAACTATAAAGGGGACATTATATACTACGTCATCTTCTTTTTGCAATTTTCAACCCCCTCCCCCTGTACATCGATCTCTTGCATCACACAGTAAAAAATTTTGTGTACTTTTAACTCACTTTCTGTGTAGAATATGGTCCACATACTTTTATTTGTAATTCTGACAAAATGAAAATACATTTTCATGTGTTTCAAATACATTTTAACACATGTGTTAAAAAGTTACTAAAATTTATGTGTTATTATTTGCATACTATCGTATTTATCTATTCATAAATTTTTAATCTAGGCGTTTTCTTAAGAAAATTTTTCCCGTATTTGTGAACTGTTTTTTTCAGGCTTATACATCAAGCATTTCAAAACCAAACCAAACCAAACAAGAACAAGAACCCAGCAATTTATTGTATAATTTTTTAAAGAAGCGAATTCCGAGCCTGAATCCAATCCTGAATCCGGAATCCTTGCACAACAAAACAGAAGGATGCTAATCTGTTCGAAAAATTAATCCTTTCAATGACTTAAATCACGATTTATTTAAATTTGCCACTACTATTTTTTTTATTTGTTTTCTTTTTTTTCCGCAAAATCCTTTTATTTTTTTTTTATCGTGGAACTAGAAATAGCCCTAACACCGGCAATGTGTCAAATTAACATATTATATTTGTTATTTTTTTGACACATTGATACTTATTAACATTGACAAAACAATGTGTAAAATAATTACATAAAATGGGATAACATACAGAGTATGTAGACCGAGTATGTTAAAAGTACACAAAATTTTTTACTGTGAGTAGACTACTCCACTCTTTTTGGCAAATCATTAAAGAACCTTGGCGAATAATAGCCCAAATTACTTGGTAAAATATGGTAACGTTACAAACTGGTAACATGTTTTTAAATTTTTGCAAAATATTTTCCAGTTTTGTGGTTTTATTACACGATTCATGTAATAAAATCACCCTGTGCTGAAATCACATCAATTCTGTAATTTTATCACATAGCTCAAAAAAATTAGCCAATGATGCCATTAAGCTTACATAAATCTTGTGATAAAATTACAAGTGAAAAGGAAAGTCTGAAATTTTAAGTGTTACAGTTTAGCTTCTGGAACGAAATTTGGGCAGGTTGGTTGGTATACCGAGGTAGGATCACAGGATCAATCCCGTTCGCATGCTAAAACGTGAATATGGAAATCCATGGAGTCAAAAAAAGCTCTTATTCGCCAAGGTCTTTTCAAAAATGAAAATTTCATTTATTTTAATCGAAAAATTGTAACAAAATTTTCTATAATGTAAATTATAGCATCAGCATTTCGTAGACTCCCCCCTAGCCCTCATTATCATTCGTCACCAAATCCAGGACCCCTTTTCCCTAAAATAATAACGTAAAATTTGAATGTCCCCCAAATATGAACCCTTGAAAGTCAAATCAGACAATTCGGAGAAAATTAATGTTTAAAATTTTGTTGCCAAATGCGTAAAAATGACCTAGAATAGATCCAAATCGGAGATTGTAATCGTGTTCTGGAAAGCTCAGCCACAAAAAGGAGAAACACGTTTTGGCCACTTTAAATAAAAATTACCTGATACCTAAAGAATGTTATTTTAAGCTTTTTACAGGAGAATACAGGCAATCGCCTAAATACCTTATATACCTCTTTGATACTTTTAATCAAAAAGAAATAAAGAATGTTACAAAATCCTTGTCTGCACCCGCTCTCAGAGCTGTGGTAATGGAGACGTATAATTGGATGATATTAGCAGGAAATGTGGAAATTCTATGGAAAAGTCGATGCTGGAAAGAAAAGTGGAAGGCCATCGTTAGAGAATACGGTCACCAAGCCGATGATTGGCTTGGGTCAGTTTAAGCCTCTTATGGGAGTTTTGTTCCCTGAAGCTGTCCATTTGGCAGAGGAAAGAGGGGTCTAAAAAGAGTAATCGAAACAGGCCACTCTCTGAGGTGCACTACCCACTGTTTCATGGTAGTAATAGATCAAGGAGGAGGATATAGAAAAGGGTTTTTGGGAAGTAGACATTAAGATTTTAAATGGCGGTAATAAACCTTTTCCTAAAAACTATTATCACTGGAAAATCAAAAAAAGACTTAAATCTATAACTTTATTATGGGTGAAAAACAGCGCCGGCTTTATAGATTTTGGCACCCTGTTCAAAAAATGTTTTGAAATTTTTTTTCACGCCTATGTTTCAAATTTTTTTTACGTCACCCCCCTCAGGACAAAAAAATTCCGAGAAATGCAGGCGAAAAAAATTGAAAAATTGTTTTGGAACATTTCAAATATTTTCTCTTTTCATTTTTCTTCATATTTGCGCCCTAAAATTTGGACAGTACTGTGCATGGGCACGGAAGGCACATGCCTAAAGCCGGCGCTGGTGAAAAACATGGCCGACCCTAACATTAAGCATATTTTTCTATTTCCCTCACGAGTATAAAAAATATTCGAAAAAAAAAAAAAAGGTGGACATAACCAAAGAAAAAGTTAAGGAAGCGATTTGTAGTGCCCAAAAGAAAAGAGAAGAGTGCTCCAAGAGAGAACTCCTTCCAACGTTCTTTGAAATACGTCTGAACTACAACTCTACCCAACATTTGTTATCAAGCAAGCCCTTGCGAGCTCCCAAAAAATACCAACTCAATTTCTCTTTACTTCATTTTTCGACTATCACTTCCAGAAATTTTATTTTTTAAACCTCCAACTCTACTTCCCCCCCCAAAAGATTACCCTTTTTTTAATCATAAGCTTTTATCAATTTCCCAGATCATGGTGGCCATTATTGGCGGAGTTGCGTCGTCATACTTAGCCTCAGATTCAGGACTGGCTACTTCAGCCTCGGTAACAGGAGCTTCCTTAGGTACCGTCATAGGTGTCAGACACGCTTTGCAAAACGCTGCACTCAAAACACTGAAGGCGACATCAGCTGGAGGAGGTGCAGTCGCCAGCGCGATTATCGGCCCAGTTGTAGCCGGTGCCGTCGGCGAAGGACAAAGAACAATTTTGGCATCTGCAATTTCTTCGGTAGCAGGCGCAGTTTCAGGAGCTGCAGCCTCGGCCGTCATGGCATCCGGAGCCATTCCTTTCGGGTCAACAATTTTAGGCGCGAATGAGTGCGACGGAATTTACAGTTTTGACTGTTGGAAGCCGGTGCTACATGAGAAATCAACGGTCCCTTCCAGGGGTTTGCTATTAAAAGATGTTATAGAAGATCCGAGAATAAAGGAAGTGAACGTTGATGAGGACAGTTTGGTTTTGAGAAATATTTGGAATGAAAAATTTAGAATTCATTTTTTGGAACTACCAGAGGGACAAATTGGTGCACACGCGGTTGAAATTTGATTTTATAATTTTAGATTTTAGATTATAAATATAACAACTTTTGCTTATTTTTGATTTATTTTTACCAGTGGCGTAATTTCACCAAAACTTTGGGGGGGGCAAAAAGCCTGTTTTTAATGACCTTTTTTTTTTTTTTTTTTTTTTCAGTTAGTGAGTGACACCATTTAATTAAAACTTATAGCTTGTTTTAAACGTAAAACAAAAAAAATTAAAATTTTTGCTACACAAAATTATACATTATTTTAATGGGTATCGCCGTTCTTTTAGGGCATCAAATGCGCCCACTAGGGTTGCTAAGTTAGTAAACTAAGTTCCAAGTCAGCTTTTTTTACTTCCTTTTTATAATGGCCTGCACTACTTGGGGGGGGCAAAAGAGCCTTGGGTAGGGCAAAAAACCCGTAGGGGGGGCCAAAAAACCTTGGGGGGGCGAAGGCCCCCCCTGCCCCCCCGAAATTACGCCACTGATTTTTACTGTCTAATAAGTCAAGCCTGCAAGCCGGTAAAACAGCTTCCGCGCTTTTTGTTAATTTTTTGTCCGAGTTCGACGTTTTTAAGCTTATCCATGTGTTTCGTTATTTCGTGCAAAAATTTTCCTAGGCAATTGGTCGGGACACAATAATTTAATATAGTTTAGCATTTCCAGGGCCTACATCTAACCGAGTTTGACAATTCTCGGGAAACGTATATTTTAATTTCCCTCATTTTGGGGGAATTTTTTTCGCAAAAGAATTGCAACTTACCAATTACGGAAGAAAAAAATTAAATAAAACAAATTCCTACCTTGAATTATGGAAACGATGAAAACGACGGTAATCCAGCTCCACATGATAAGGACTCACGGCAACCGCTGCACAAAGTTCTTCTTAGTTTCATCTTCAACTCTTCCCGAAAAATATTCTTTTGTTCTTTTATATTCGATCCGGTCTTCTGCAAAATAACATAAAAATTCACATTTATAACTTTCACCTCACACACATATATTCAAACAAACTCCTCGAACACAAAGGAAGGAGAAAAAAACCGTAGCCGCACCAACTGACAGCTTTAAAAAATCAACAAACACGAAATGATACGAAACAACAAAAAATCTCTCAAGCACTTAAAACACGCGAAGACAAAAGTTGTGAATGAAGAATAAAAAAAGAAAAAAAAAATTTGTTTTTCTTACAACTGAGATGAAGCAAGAGGAACGCTCGCGTCAAATGATCTGGCACTAAATACAAAAAACTATAGGGTCATAATCGACTCGAAATAGGTGGAGTTTTTTTTTTTTTTTTTTCTTGACGGGGACAAGCCTCGCGTGTCTTAAGTATTATTTCGCTATCATTAACCGCAGCAGTATCAGATGCAGCTCATCAATGATAACATCAAAAAAATAAATGAATTAGTAAAATAATAAACAAACACATATGAAATCACAGGCACGGGTTGGGATTCAAAAATTTACGAAGTCTGGGGTTAGAGATTGCGGTTTCTAAAAACAGAGTTCAAAAAAATTGAGAATAAAAGTTTTAAAGGGGAATGAAACCTAAATATTTTCAAATCCTCTGAAAATTCTTCAAAATTTGAAACTTGAAGCTTTAAATTGAAACTAAAGATTCCATTTTTGAAAAATTTTGAGAAAATTTGAAACTCTCAGGTTTCATTTCATTTTGAAACTTTTTATTTGAACTGTGAAGATTCACAATCCTAATTCCTAGACAAAAATTTTCAAAAAAAAAAATCATGTTTTGTTTTTGGTTTTCAGAAATTTTGTAAACGGAATCAATATAACCAGATTCCCAAAAATTTAATGAGCTGGAAACTCGGGAATATCAGCGGGAGCAATCTCTAGCTGGAATGGAAAAAATCCGCAGGCTGAATTGGAAAGCTACATTTTTTTACCAAGTTGAATTTTTAATTTGACCACTCCGCTTCGCTTTGCCATAACATTTTATTCACATTCAAAAAATTTCAAAAAATTAAATGAAATAATTGAGAAAATTAAGACAAATGGGAAATTCCAGAAAGTATAGGAATACTGAAAGGTAAAAATTACAGTAAGACAAAATGGTGAAGAATCTGCATTCTTCACAAAACTAATCCCGATTCTCAGAAGGCTTTTCAGATTCGCCTCAGTTCAGATTTCCAGGATCTTGCCAGTTTTTCAAACGATCATCGGTAAAATTCCCGTGAATTGTCGAGAGAACACTCCAGGGTTTTACCCGGGATTTTCAGTCCCGGGAAATCCCGAAACTCCGATTAAGGATTTACAATTCTCATGAGAATCGGATCAAAGTTCGATTCATCGACTCCTTTCTCCATAAGCTAAGTATTACAGTAGTTTCGAAATGGGAATCGAAGCAGAAGCAAAAAGAATCGATAACTGATTAATTGATTCACAATCGCACATCCCTAGAAGAGATTTCAATATCAATTCCCAGGATTTTTTTTATCGTTTAAAAATTCAAAATTTTTTTTGTTCCACTTTCCTGCAGAATCATCCCCGAAAAATATCTAGAAATTTCAGGAATTACCAGCAACCTCAATGGATACTTCCTTTCCGGATCCACAATTGCTGTAAATTCCAGGGAACCAGAACTATAAATCTCAAACCAATAACAAAATTGCCCTCTGAAATTCCAATTCCTAAGAAAAAAAAAATTGAGAAAATTGAAACCTAAAACTTAAAAATTTGGAATTCTGAAGTTTAGAAAAATTCAGGTAAAATTAATAGAACTGGTGAAAAAATTTATTACACGCTCAATCCTAAGGCATATTGTCCCTCAATCTATAGGACACCCAGCGGAATTTTACCCAGTCGCCTGGTGTCCCAATCCGTGCCTGGGACACGAGGAAAAAATTCCAAACGTCAGATCAATATACACTGAGGCGAAAAGTAACAAATGGAAAATTCATACACTTGTTGTGAAATTAAAGAATCGAAACGGATGTATATTCGTTACTGACACAAAGAGTGATAATTGAAGAAAAAGAGCCTGATAAAGATAAATGAGCCAAAATATTGTTAAACGAGTAGGATGATTTCCTAAAACATTGCCAAAGAGTTAAAATATTCAATGGAGAATAGGAACATATGGTCTTTGTCGTCGAGGACAGAAATAGATGACAAAAAACTCTTTTAATGCAACAAAAATTCTAATTTTTTTTTCATTTTTTATAAAAATTATTATAAAATTTTTTCAAAAAATCTGTTGACCCTTGAGCGCCCACTATTTGGAAAAAAAAAAAAAAATCTTTTAACGAGTTCTTTAAAAATGCAAGAAGGGTACAAAAATAACAAACTCGATGACATCCTTCTGTCATTTCCGAGCTAATGAATTCGGATGGGAATGAATTACCGCGATTTAATTCTTTTAAAATGCTTCGAATATTCCATCAAAAAGCAGTAAAAATTCTTAAATCGTCAATTTAAGAAAACGCCATTAACCATTATTTTTTTTTTTTTCGATTCAGGACGCACGCCAGTTTTTTAAATAATTTTTTTCACTCAATTTTTTTAATTGCCCAAATCGAATTCAAATATTTTTTTTGCGAATTGTTACAATTCACGCGACCGATAAAAATCTTGATGATGTGTAGTTTTTAATTTAGAAAAAAAAGGCTTGGCGTATATTTATAATCAAATTTTAAAGAATTCAAAAAATCCTCTCAAAAACAAGGGGTAACATAATCTAATAATTAATATACAAATATATTGAAATAGAAAGAAGATGAAATGGTCTATTAATATTAACAGTGGAACCAGCTGTTGTTTTTTTTTTTTTTTTTTTTTTTTTTTGTCGTTGGAAGCAAAAAAGATGACATTTTACAAGAAGAACTATTATTTTCGAAGGTATAACGAAAATAGATCGTTTTTTATACGCCTTATGTTTGGCTTTTGAGTTCCACCGTTTGGGTTTTGGAAAATACCGGGCTCATTAGTCATTAAAAAAAAAAAAAAATAAAAAAAAGTATAAATTTACGGCCTTAATCCGTTTTGCTTTGTGATTTTTAACATTTGCCGTTTTTCCTCATCCAAATAAACTGGATTTTCATCTGTTGAGCTGTTCACATTTCATCTTCGATTCTCATTATCGGAGATTTTTTTTTTCCGGTTTTCGATAATAAGCTTCCTCTCCATTAGAGGATTAATCCGAGGTGGAGGAATAAGTGATTTACACAAATGCTGATGCTGAATCGTCCTGTATCACACCTCGCTTTCGAAATTAATTTCCATTACCTCAGAGATGTCAGAAAAATCAATTTCAATATTTTCGTGTAAATTAGTTAATCCGAGAATTGGATCAATCCTTTAGTGAAGATATAGCTTTAGTTTTGATTTTTCTTACCTTGATGAGGCAATAAAAAAACTGGAATGAGATTTTTTACGCTTCCTGACTGGTATTTTTTTTCTTTTTCTTTTTTTCTTTCTTCTTCTTGATCTTAATGGTAACAAGTTCTGAAACAAAAAAAAAAAAATCCGACTATCATTTTGAAATGTTTTACCAACAATGTATGTGTCAAAAAGACGTTTTGGGTACTAGACAAATCAGTTTGCATAAAATTTTTAAGTTAAAAACTAAAAATGCCTTTAAAAAGAGTCGTAAAAAAGTTAAAAATTCCCACTTCAGTGAACTTATTAAATATTCAGGGAAGTATTTTGGAATTAATCTTTATTTTCAGCTTATAACTATGGTACTTTTTCAAAAGAATCTTTTCCGTAGTATTAAAATCATAAGCCATTACTCAAAGTGAGAAAAAAAAAAAAAAAATTCCAGGAATTGTTTAGAAATATTAGCAATTTCCTCCATTTCTCGAAAAGAGACACTTGCTGCTGGTAACAAAAAGCCACTCCTTCGGAAAATGAGTGAATTACAAGGTTAGGTTAGATTCCAAAACATCACTAATTACCATCAATTTGTTACTCTTATTTAACTCACCTCCCAAATCCTCTTGAAAGTCAGTTCTTTTCCTCTTTAAAGAAGCCTTTCCCTTTTCTTTTTCATGATTTTCTTCGGCCATTTTCAAATCCTTCACTTTGTCCATTATAATATTTTCCCACTCCGACAATTCCTTTATCTCTTCCTCATCAGATTCATCATCGATGACGATCACATCCTCATTATCAGCTAAATCGATGTAATCGAATATGTCGTCGATGGACGCTTTCTTATTCACAGGCTTTGAATCATCATAGTCCAGCCAAATTTTTAAATTTGAAGGGAAATCATACCCTTCTAAATAATTTACAGTTTCCGGGAAAATCAATAAATGCCGATGCAAGGAATTGTACCATTCGATCGATTTCGAAACTAAAAATTTTGAAGCGGCGAAAATTCTGCCCGTAAAACCCAACATGAACATCATGTATGATGTGCTCCATCTCTTACTCAATTTCCCGATTAAGTAAGTCCCCGATGCTTTAGCCATTTCGATAATTCGCAAGAAGAGTTTGGAGAACGCCTGTAACCTTAACAAGACCCATTTGAATCTTTGCTGAGTGGGTAAGTAATATTCACAGGTTCCACTTGTTTGCCTTTTTACCAATGGTAAGCTTTGTTTGAAATCGGTGAGAGTTTTGCTTAAATTTAACTTTAAATATCTAAGAAGGCATTGCTTTATCTAAAAAAAAAAAAAACATACATCTATATTAGTTATGAATTTTGTTACAGCCATGTTTATCATTTACCTGACTAATGTTATGTACTCCTTTATCATGCCTGAATATCCTTTTAAATCTATATAAAAATCTTGATAAAACTGCTGCTTCCTTATGCAAAAAATCTAGTTTTTTCAAAGTTCCTATGGCATCAAATAAGATCTCGTTTATGTCTTTTAAATCTGATAAAAAAAAAAAAAAAAAAAAAAAAAAGATTATTTATAACAAACTGAATTATCAATTAAATAAAAACATTTCATTTACAAACCTTTGACCTCACATAAGGTTTTTACAGTTGCTGCCGGAGGAGACTGAAAGTCCCATGAATTCCAAACCTCAGTCATTTTTTTTCTTTTAATAATTTTATGACATGGACAATTTTTCAATGTGATTTACTATTTCCTTTACTTTTGAATGCAAATTATGCATCTGATTCATATTACATGAGAACCTTAAATAATTAGAATCCCCTCCGTTTGTTTTTACTAAAATGAAATATTTTGGTCTTGCTTTCTTTGGTGGAACAAATGTCTGAAACACAAATAAAACAGACTAATAGCTTAAAGGTAAAGCTTCCGTGGGGCAAATGGAGATATCAGGGTTAAAGTCTTCGAGGCTAATGGGCTGAAACTGGGAATTTCTTATACCTGAATTTAATTATTGCAGTCATTATTGCTTCTTGTGTAAAATAGAAGAAAGGAAATGGACTTTTCTGATTAAGAATTAAAAATTTAAAAAAAAATTGAACACTTTCAAAACTCATAAAAATTGTGTAAAAAAAAATTCTACGTTAACTTTTTAGTCTCCTAGGACTAAATCAAGTGATCTGAAACTTACTGTAATATTCTGATCAAATCTCCAAGTACAGTCTGTTATACTAGATCTACTAGGATGATGAATGGTAAATATGTGTTCAATTTCTTCTCTTTTTTCTTCTAACACTGATGTAAAATAATTGATCTTGTGCCTTGAAAAACTCAGCAGCTCTAAATGATTCCGAATCGACTCGGTATTCTCTTTGTTAGAAATCACATCGACGATATAGGATATCAACGAAGAATAAATATCTGACACGTTATCGTCCCCGAAATCCTGTAATTCTAAAAGAACAATTTAACACTATAATAACCGAATGTCAGACTAGACGCTACCTCCAAAGTTCAAAAACTGAATCATTTAAATGACAACTTACTAGTTGAGCAAGGCCGCTCTGTTAACACTCCAAAACAACCGTCTACCACGCTTTTGTAAATCTCGTCGGTTATTTTAGAGTTCGTAGCCAAATATGTCAAATATTCGGAATTTTTTAGTCTCTTCGCGGCTGAGTCTTCAACAATTTCCATTTTTATCAGGTTAGGTTCAGTTTCGGTTAACATGTGGCAGTGTTGCCAGCATTTTTTTTCGAAATTTCCTAGGAAATGGCGCCAAAATTTCAATGTTCCGAAAAAATCGGAATTCTCCCTTTTGTCGAAATTTAGTTCTATTCTTCAATTTTCATTTCCTGTACTCAAATTTTCTTAAATTTTCATTAACTTTTTGGCAAAATTTCCATTATAGGTTTAAAAATCAAAATCGTTTTATTTAAACTAAAAAATCGTCGTGTCATTAAAAATAAAAATGAATGAAAATGGCGTTGTAAAGACCCCTTGATAAAGTGGGGTCACGAAAGATTTCTGCCATTTTTTATTTTCATATACTTATCATATGAGGCATACTAAAAATGGCCTTTAAATTTACGCCTTTTGTCGTATTGCAGCAGTAACATCAGAATCTTTTTTCCATGTTTTCTTTTTTTTTGAAAAATGTGAATGGATAGGATAAGTGTTTTAATAGTTAATTACAAATCGATTAACATTTAATAGTAGAAGGAAAAAAGTGTCGTCTGGAAATATGAGCTTAATTGCTTTCACTAAACCTGCGTTTCTGCGCCTTCAAATTATTCAAAATATCAGCAGAAATGTCGTTAGTTGGACGCAGCATTCAGTACAGTGGAATGCTGCAGCAAAAAACAGTTTATTTAGTCAGTTTTGTGGGATTTCAAAACCAATTTACAACACAAATATTTCATTAATTCCAAATACAGTTAGTGCAACTCCCAGCTGCGGAATGAAAGTCAAAGGGAAGCCACAACTGATCTGCAAAGACTGCTGGTATTACGAAAAGAACAACAGATTATATGTTTTTTGTGATGCTCATCCAAGGCATAAGCAAATGAGTAAGGTAGCAAAAAGGAGAAGAAACACTTATCTTATAGCTTTTGCTTCTCAAAGCAAAAAAAGAGATTATTAAAGGGTGATCATTTTTATCACATTTTTATATTTTGTAGTTAAAAAAAATATAATATATGGTTATTTTTAAGGAAAAATGTGGTATGTGGTTGTTTTGTATACCCAAAAAAAAAAAAGTAATCATTTTGTTAATAATTTAATATAATTTATCATATGCATGGCACATGAAACAAAAAATAAAATTTAATGAATGCACAATTTCATAAAATCTTCAATATAAATTATTCAACTGGTCTGTTCCTAATGTCATCTACTGGATAATTAAAAGAAAAAGGTAAGTCTGCTTTGTACAAACGTTCATCAGGTATTAGTGGTATTGTTGTTGTTTCAATGATTTCAGGGCCATTTAAACTCCCAAATTTCCCAGCGTGATTGCGTTCATGCTTTTTCATGTTGGTCAAAGATGAAAAAGCTTTCCCGCAAAGGGAACATTTGAAAGGTTTTTCACCGGTATGAGTCCTCATATGTATCTCAAAATCTTTTTCCAACGGAAATCTCTCGAACACACATGACACATGAACTTTTTCGGGCCACCGTGTATGGATCGATGCGTGTTCATTTTTCCTCGCGTTCGGAATTTCGTGCCACATACGTCGCACGGGAAATTTTTCTCGTCGTTATGCCAGATTTTGTGAACTTTCAAAGCATATTTTGATGCGAAGCCTCTCCCGCAAATATCGCAGAGGTGTTGCTTTAAATGAAAATGAACAGAGTTTTTATGTCCCTCTAGATTCTTTTTCACTTTGAAAGCTTTGCCGCATAAATCGCAGATGAAAGGCTGATAATTTTCGTTGTGCATCGTGTGAATGTGGTACCTCCAGCCACCTGAAGTTCAAAAGAAAAATTTAATGATGTCTATTTAAGAATATAATAATTCTTGGACTTACCTTCCGATGGATAAACCTTCTGGCAATATTCACATGTGTAATATGGAGGTTTTTCTTTTATGACCGGGTATTTTCTCGGTCTGCCCCTGCGATTCGCTCCTGTTTTATCTTTTAAAGATTTTTTAAAAGATTTTTTCTTACTTCTTTCCTTCACATCTTCCTCTTTTTCATCTTTAAAATCAAAATCCTTTTTTTCATCATTAAAGCTAAATACATCTGGTTCAACTGTAAAATCTTCAAAATCATCTAAACTTTCTTCTTTTATTTCTAGTTTAATATCATCGTTAACTTCAGGCTCACTTTTAATTTTTCTAACTTTATATTTTCTACTACGTTTTCCTTTTACCCTATTTTCTTTTTCTACGTTTGAATCTGTACTTTCTTCAACTTTTAAATCCTTTTTGATGGATTCTCTCTTAATTTTTGTTTTCTTTTTTTTGACAGTTTCTTTATATTCATTGTGATGTGTTTCAGACTCATGTGATGGAGCAAATGGCAATTCTGTATTTTCATGTAAACTTGATTCACATTCTGAAAAATCATTGATGATGTCTTCCCCAATTTCTTCTGATTTGCTACCCATTTTTATTTTTTTTAATGACTGATCTATCTTATTAATATTTCTCTTGTGTCTTCCATTTTGACTGTTGTCAAACTCATCTATGCTGTTGTTTAAAATATTTTTAACTTGGTTGTCTGTCAGACTAGGGTCATCTCTGGCAATGATTTTATCCTCTAACTTTTCACTTGAAATATCTGGTAAGTTGCCCTGAAAAAAAAAAAAACAAAAAAAAAAAAATTAACTTCAACCTTGATACACATTTAAATAAATTAAATTATCAAAATTTAATCATACCACTGTAAAATTATCATCTTTAACTAAACGTTTAAGAGTATTGTCAGCTAAAATGCACTGGTTACGGAAGACAAAGCTCTGATTTAATTTTAATAAACAATGACTGCAGATATGAGCAGGCAAACCATCGCCTTCATAAACCTATAAACAAAAAGAAAAAAAATTATTTATCTTTTAATGAAACTCAAACAAATACGTTTTTACGCACCTCAATGGATGAACAAAACCATATTCGTTCCGGCAATGATATTTGCTCGTTATAATTTTCATTATTAAAAATTGGGGAAACTTTTTCCGTTCCCAACAATTTAACGCACAAACGACATATCGAATCAAATTCCGGTCTCCCTGAAGTCAATTTTTCCATCTTGCAGCATCAAAAAAAACAGTTTTACTTTTCTTTAATCTTATAAAACGCAAAAACAAAACAAATGCAAACTTTTAGCAGTAATAAATAAAAGATAATTAAGTAAACAAGTAAAACAAAAATAGACAATCCGCCATTTTGAAAAAAAATTCTTTATCGGATTCTAAAGGCACGGAGCCTCTTTCTAATCATACGAGGAGAAATTTTCATATATGTATACGTCATAAGTTATACATAGGACAAATGTATATTTATACATCTTTTGTAAAATATACGGAAAAATTAGAATTTATTTTCGAACACATTTTCTTTGTTTATTTTTTAATATTTTTAACTTTGCGTGTGAAAAAAAATTATTTTAGATTTTTTTATTTTCTAACGATCATGGTTTTAATAATTAGACGATGAGCTGCGATGTGTCCGCCACGAGTGAAGAATTACAGACTTTTAATAAATCTAGAAGAAAACGGAAACGGTCGAAATACAAGGGATACTTGACGAAAAAACGTCAAAAGATTGTAGCTACAAGTCCAAAACAGTGTAATTTTGTAACGTCTGTCCAACGGAATTTTTTTTTTAAACAAAGAAAAAACAAGGATGATCCATTGGTTCATTTAAAAAATAAAAAAATTATGTCAACTTGGTACTGGGCTAATTACAATAAGGCTTTGGCTTGGAGAAATAAACATAAGGTGTCATACTGGAAAGCCCATGCTCTGGCTCTCCAACATGAAAATAAATATCTCTTAGACATAATTCAAAAACTAGATCCTGGAAAGATGTTGGACATTCCTTATACAATCCAAGATTTAGAAGAAACAAATGTACCAGAGAATGTGGACCATACATTTGGAGCTTCAACCTCTGGAAGCTCCAGTAAAACTGTTCCTGAAGAGGATGAGCTGCAGTTTGAAATGTCAGAAGAAATGATGAAGTTTTTTGAGCAGTCATTTAAACACAAAATGGATTTAAGTAAGTGTTGTTCCTTTTATGAGGAAGAAATGTTTATTGTACATCTCAGGGGAAAAAGGATTCCATTTCTTAAAATTCCATTTCTTAAAACTTTGCAAATAATCTGACTTGAAATTTCTTCCTTTGCAAAGCAAAAAAAAAAAAAAAAAAAAAAAAAAAAAAAAATGGAGGTAAAAATGATGTAAACATTAAATTATATTCACATGGGGTTGAATACTCATGGAATAATATAAGCTGCACATTTTAGTGCAAAATAAATTATAACTTTTGAATGTGGCTAATTTGATCTGCTTAAAGATTGGATCCTCATACTTTCCAATTTGGAAATACATCACCTATGCCTTTTTTATTACTTTTATACAGTATATGGAGTTCACATCTCAGGCAGACACTACTTGCAAAATTTTTACAAGATGCAATCTGATCACTTTACTGACTGTCTCTTCAATTAAAATAATTTATAATATTTTTTTGTTTATTCCAGAAAAAGTGAAAGAAGAAAGAGAAAAAACAATGGATAATGACAAATATGTTAAAGAATCTCAAAAAGCTCGACTGCAAAGAGAAGAAGAAATGAAATCCTTGTATGGAGATGGAGTTTCTATGATTGTTGGAATGGAGACAGCTGTTCAGCTTTCATATGAAAGACACTGTGATACCAAATCTCCAAATTACTGGCCAAACATACCTCTGAGATTATGAATGTAGGAATTTGTTTTTAAATATAAGTATTGAAATATTCTTGAGTTTTTTTTTTTTTTTGGGAATCTTGATATATAAAAATTAAAAGTGCTTTATGGAACTACCCAGGAAAGATTTTGAAATTTATCTGTGTGAGTTTAATGTTTTTTAATAAAATAAAAAACCAAGGATATTTTGCCAATTAATCAAGAAATATCTCATCAGGTGATGAGATGAAAAAGTCAAAAAAGAACCAAAGCATTAAATCAAGGAATTAAAGCCCCACTTTGAGCGTTCTTGGACAGACTTAGATGGTTTTTCTAAATCTGTTATCTCAGCCATTCTATGATATATATATGTAACATATTAAAAAAACAAATCGAAATGGTTATTCATTTTATTTTAGAATACTTGGTTTTCGGAGTTAGTTTTGGTTTTTTGTTGCACAAATTAAGGATTTTAACGACCCTGATTGCTTAGGCAGGTTAAGATGATTTTAATGTTAAATTATAAGAGAACTAGATTAGCCATAAACTGAATATGTAGTATATCACTGGGCTTTCATAATCTTAGCCATTATTTTTTACAGGGTCATATGGCGTTCACTCCTTGTTACACTTTGAGCTCTAGCTTTTGTTTGATTTTCCAGGTGTTGGGTGATGAACAGTCTTTTCTTTTATTGAGAAGAATAGAAAAAAAAAAAAAAAATTGCAAATTATCCGGAATATAGGATCCCATTGATCCAAACAAATTGATTAATTTTTTCGAAGTACCCGGTAATAATTTCAATATCATTAAAAAAGGTTACTTTCATAAGCTAAATATAAATAATCTGCGGATCTTATACTTTTCTAATGATGCAATTTGTAATTCTGCAGTAAAAGAAAAATATTGAGTTTGCCGCACAATCCGCCATATTGATTGAGTTAGTTTCGCCATTTTTGGAGTAATCGCGGCTTCGGTTTTTTCGGGATGGGGAAATTTATCATTTTATCTGCATTGTTTTAACCTCGTGATGGCTGCTATAGCTGCATTTCGTCTTCTTTCAAATGCAGCGCATAAATTAGGGTGCTTTAGGATCGCGAGTGTTTTAGGTATGGCGGCTTGTGTTTATTTGTACGTTTTGGTCTTTCACCGGGAGATGAAGAGCGTCATGGTTTGACTATACACAGCCCCAGCTTCATATTAATGGATAATGAAGCATTTCAGTACTGATTGATTTAAGATCAAGGTTGGTTTATTTTTCAATTTAAGCATGATTTTTAAGCAGAATAAGAATGTTAGGCCTACAGCCGAAGGGTTAAAACTTTTTCAGCAAAATGGATTTCAGCATATGTTGGTATGTAATCCATGATGTATTTGCTACACCAATAATTACCCCAAGTTTAAAGATAAATACAGCTGAATGTAAAATAATGTAGAAAAATAATAATGGGTTATTATTAATTAAGCAGTGACAATTGGCTTTTTGAGTCAGGATCAGCATTTGTTGTTACTTGTTAAGGTTAATATGACCCAGTTTATAGCATTAAGATTTATTTGCTTAGTACTTGGAGCTCCAAGTGCTTCTCCAAATGCTCCAAGTCATCACTGTTTCAAGACAATGTTATTCAGTGGTGTCGCTAGACATTAAGTATCAGGGGCGAAAGGAAAAAAATTTTTAAAGAAACATGGCCTAAAATGATTTTTACTGCCCTTTTTTATTGAAAATCAAGCGTCATGAGAAATTATTGGGGGGCAATGGCCCCCCACTAAAAGGAGCCTAACGACGCCACTGATGTATTCCCAAATTTTATAGTGTGTTCAATAATTGTATTAATTTTATTTTATTTAGAAATTAGAGAGACAAATAATTAGCTCCATTGGTAAAGTTATTTTAAAGCATATTTTAGATATTCTTTTGCCGAAAAGTTTTAATCTGGACATTTTTTTCAAAATATAATAGGAATAAATTTGAATGTCTTGAGGTAAAGTTTCGTATGCATTTTTAAAAATTTTGGAAAATTTTTCGTCTTATACCAAATCAGTTCTTTATTTTTCTTAAAAATCCTAGTTTAGGAGTTCAATTTTTGGATTCAAATTCTTTTTCTCATCCCAAAAGTTTATTCCTGAAGACTTTTGAGACTTCAAATCCCACAAACCAGTACCAGTGAGGAGTTCAATTTTTGGGTTTGGAAGTCTTAGTTTTTCATCATGACTTAAATTATTTTTTGGGGGGTTCATATCACTGATTATTCAATCACCACCTAGAAGCCTTCACAAAATAATAAGAATTTGGCTGTCAGATAAATTTTATGTTTAAAAACAAACGAATAATTACAAATACAAATGAAATTTTATCCGATATACAAACTTATATATTTTGTGCAGGTTTCTTTCTTCTAATCTCTAAAACTCAAACTTCTGTCATATCATCTCTGTTTTCCTGAATTTCTCTCATATCTTGTAAGCCAGAAAGTTTTCTTCTGTTTGAAAGGCTCTTCATTACTATGAAAATTAGAGAAATTTGCTGGTATTAGACATTAGGAAGACCTCAGTCATGTTTAACAATAGTGAGAACCATATAAAAGCAAGACCTGATCCAGACTTCCGGTTTGGGAGGGGAGGAGAAGGGGAAGATGCAAACGACTAAAGGTTGAATTTTTGGGGCTTATTTTCCCATTTTCTTCAAAATTTCCCCCATATATCTAGTGTAAATTTTTCTGGCCCTGAACGGGGGGGAGAGGTAAAATTCTCCCTCTTTTATAAATGTTTTATTGAATATTTCAATTAATCTTATTTATTTTATCAGCTTACAAATTTTGCTAATATACAAAACAAGTTACAAATTGGTTTGAAAGGCTGCTGCCCTCTGAGTAAAATACCTAGTAACAAATTCACTTAAAATGGTTACTTTTTCTTTAGTGTTCGGGTTAACTGCGATTTTATTATTTGCTTTGTATCGTTATTCATTAAGTAATTCGCATTCTCGTAAGATGTGGTTGAGGCTCTCCACACCTTAAAAAAAGAATGATATGGCTTCAGTGCCCAAGAAAGTATGTGATAAACTTAACATCTGATTCTTCGAAGATAGATTTTAATGCAAAATATCCGGTTGAGGGACGACTACTGTAATTGATATGGTCAGTTTATTAGCAACATGTCCTTTGAAGCATGATGGAAGCGCTTACTGATAATCATGGATTCAAAAAACGGTTACTATATTAAAAATAATAACGGTTAAAAATTAACTGTCCCATAACTAAATGAAGCGTTTAAAGAATTTTTAATTATCTTTTTTTTTTTTTTTTTTAGAAATTTTAAAAAAATTTTACGGTGTTTGGGGGAAGTGAGATCTGAAAGTCCGAAATTAGGCCGTCAAATTGAAAGACTTCTTCCTAAAAATGGTAAGATCAATAAACTTGGAAAAAGTGCTCATGAAGTTTTGACTCCGTGGATTTAAAATTTGATGTCAAAATTCCAGGCAGTAAATCCGGTAGGGCTCTCAAAAACATATTTGTAATAAATAAATTTTTAAAAAAAAAGAATACCCCTTCAACAAAAAGAACTAAAAAGCAAAAAATAATTTTTTTCTTTTTTAATTTTTAAAAAAGAACTGAAAGGCAGAAAACGAGATCAATTTTCACTATATAGGTAAGAGTTTGATTTCCCGAAAAAATGAACCATGACCTTCAGATTTGAAAAATTTTCACTACACGCAATAAATAGGCCAATAAAAATGCATTCAAAGGACAAAAGAAGCGCAGAAAAAATTTTTGTTGAAGGAGCAAGTCCCCTTTTTTTTTAAAAAACTTGCTCCTTCAACAAAATTTTTTTCTGCGCTTCTTTTGTCCTTTGAATGCATTTTTATTGGCCTATTTATTGCGTGTAGTGAAAATTTTTCAAATCTGAAGGTCATGGTTCATTTTTTCGGGAAATCAAACTCTTACCTATATAGTGAAAATTGATCTCGTTTTCTGCCTTTCAGTTCTTTTTTAAAAATTAAAAAAGAAAAAAATTATTTTTTGCTTTTTAGTTCTTTTTGTTGAAGGGGTATTCTTTTTTTTTAAAAATTTATTTATTTAACGCATTTCAGTTTTTTTAAATTACATTAATTTTTGAAGGTTTTTTTTTTTTTTTTTTTTTTTTTTGACGATTTATTTTGCGCATTTTAGTTAATTGCAAATTTCTTTATTTTCATTCTGATTCTGACTAATAAATTAATTTTTTTCTAACTCGATTTATTCCGAGTCCTAATCCAATTGAGAATTTTTGCTCTGTTTGTCGTTCTTATTCCAATTTTTCTTTTTTTATTAAATAAAAAAGTTGATCCCAATTCCGATTCCTATTTGCAAAATTTATTTCAAGATTCCAATTTTTAGCTGTTCAAGAAATATATTCAGATTCTTATTCACAAATATACTGCAAGATTTCGATTAAAATAATAAATTTTTAATTACTCAAGAAATCGATCTCCATTCTTCTTTATCAAATTTATTCAAGATCAGGCGTCCGAATCCGATGCCGATGCCGATTCCATACTATTTATTTAACTCCCGATTCCGATTCCGGCACCTACACCCGATGCTGATGCCGACGCCACCAGGCATCGATCATATCCGATGCCGTCTCTGATCCAGATTTTAGTGGGGAAAAAAAGAAGTCATTGAGCCATTCTAGATTGTTTTTAAAATCAGGGGTCCGATTCAGAAGCCGGTGTCAATGCCGATGCCGACATCGGATTTTTTTAATTATCCCAAATCGGCATCGGCATCGGCATCGGCATCGGCATCGACCCGAGATATTTAGGCGCGGCCGCGGCTGACATCAGCATCGGCACCGGCATCTGATTCGGACCCCTGATTTCAAAAATCGTCTAGGCTCCACGACTTTTTTTTTTCACTAAAATCGGAATCAGAGACGGCATAGGATATGATCGGAATCGGAATCGGGAGTTAAATAAATAATATGGAATCGGCATTGGCATCCACCCGAGATTTCAGCCGGCACCGGCATCGGATTCGGACCCCTGTTTAATTTCCCGCTGGATTTGTAATGCAACACCCATTAATTAATTATTTTTAATTTTTAATTTCTTTTAAAAAAATTATTTAAGAATGCTTAGGCCTGCTCCACAAAAACTAATAATTTGAAAAAAAAAAAAAATCAGCTGTTCACAAGTTACATTTCTTCCATCTTTTTTTATTTTCATAATTTAATTTAAATGATAATAATGTTATTCCGTATTAACCGCCAGCCTTCTAACATTCCACTGATGAATGAAAATTATAAAATGACTGAACGCTCATGCGATGGTCAATGGGCTTCGCCGTCATCTTATGTGGCTCACTTCAAGGTTCCGATTACTATCACAGAAATATTCGAGATATGAGTACTACTCTGTGAACCACCTTAACTTTGACACCCCCTTATTCCTGTTGATATTGTCAGATTTTAATTTTGAAAATTTTAAACATTACGTTGGACCTTCCTCTGTCGGATAAGCCCAAAAAAAGAATAGGTCATCACTGAAAAAAAAAAGTTTCTCACTAGCAAACGAAACCCTTCCGTTTTTCTCTTTTTTTTCTTCCGCCATAAGTTAAAGCTATGTGTTTTGTACATTTTAAATATTTTCGGATTTCTCGGTTTACTCAAAAACTGTTTGGAATTTCGAAAAGATAATTACAACAGGGCCTCCGGGAAAATATGTAGAATCAACTGTGAAATTTTCAGATTTCTACATATTTCCGTTTTAAAGTTACAAGGAATTCCAAAATCATGCCACACGGCAGTCAGTCAGTCAGTCAGCCAGCCAGCCAGCCAGCCAGCCAGCCAGCCGTATAGACCGTTAACCAGACGAAGCGATAAACATAACGCCCTTCAAATTGGTTGAAGGGGTAAAAAGGCTCCGATATATAATAATTATGGGCACGGCGCGTCATTCAAATAAAGTACATGTTCAAGGGGTATTGCAAAATAGTCGCCCCCTTTCCGCATGTTTTGCATTTAAATAGATCAAAATCATAAATGATTAATTATACTCGCAGATTTGCCGTGTAATATCGAGGGGACAGTTATATTTCGGAACTTTAGAATTTAGCTTCGTCATTCCTCACGGTACATCGCAAATTCTCGATGATAAGGAAAAATATATTTCCAGAAGGCTACGCCATGGTGGAAATTAAGTAAGATACGTTTAACAAAAAAATGGGTCTTTTTTTTTTTTATTATTAATTTTTATAATGCCGTAAACGGATTCACGATCGATCGAAATCTTCCTGTGAGGTTTTTTTTTTTTTTTTTTCCTTTTATTTTTTAAACTTTAAAAATGGGGTTATTAACGCGGAATTATACTTTGTGCTTTTAACAAAACTATAGAAATAAAAAAAAATAGATAATTAAAAAAAATAGTGAGCCAATTAGATTTTTTGTACAGATAGTGGGTACAGGTGTACAACGAGTAAAAAGGTGAACCATTTTACACAAGCGTATGTGATCTGACAAGACTAAAAAGAAGTTTGTTATTATCTAAGGGCTGCACTTGCACGTCAGCCTTTCAATCTATGAAGATTTTAACTGCTAATGTAGTGAGGTTTTTAAAAAAAAAAAAAAAAAAAAAGAAAAAAAAAAATTTTGTGAGTTTTGAGTTATTTGTAAAACCGTTTGACAGTAAAAAATCTCCTTACAAATTGATGCCACAATTCTTTGATTACATAAAACATTCTTCAATCATAAAAATCTGGATCAGAAAAAATTCTGAATGCAAAAAAATTTGATTTCTAAAGCGTTTATATAACATTCAAACGCGAAGGAAGGGGAGAACTAAAATAAATTCGGTAGTCTAAGGAGGTAGCAGCCACAAAAATGTTATTGAAACAGAAAGATATGAAAAAACAAAACCGAAAAGCAGAGTTGTGAATTTGCTAGGTAGTTTTATGTGGCACTCGCCAAAGGATGAGAACGTAGTTCTATTATGCCCTTTGAACGTTTCAGTGCCCAAATGCTGGAAAACTTTTGGGAAATAACGAAAATATTTAGCCAAATTTTTATTCTTGAATAATTTTAAGCAAAAACTATCCCTCTTCCCATCCCAACTTCAAAACAGGATATCGTTCTCGAATATGAACATTGCAAAGAACAAAATACGTTAATCGATTATTTGAGAATGATAGGCCATAGTATGTCATTGTGAGGTTTTATGTTATGACTTTGTATTTGCGAGCTTCTTAAATCAATTACTATCTCAAATTTTTTTTATATCGAATTTTTTAAAGATTCTTTACGATTTTTGCCATTTTTTCATTTTAGGGTATTTGTAAAATTTTATTTTATTTTTGAAGTGAAACTTCTTTAGTCACGTTGGGGGAAAATTTTGTGACGTAGACACTTGAAAAAATAAGAATAAAATACAAAAGGAGTGAATATTTTGAAGGCGTAGACATTCGAAAAAATGACGGATAAAAATGTGGATATTCATAAGTTTTGCATTAGTTATGCATATTTGTATGGAGGATGAAAATTTTTTTTCCGGTAAAAAAGGTTAGGTTCTTTATACTTAATTTATGCATTGTTTATGTATGTCCAACTTTTTGTATAATTTATACATGATTTTAATATAATTTATGCATCTCACTTTCGTAGGTAAGGTTTGGCGCAGGCGGCTACTTTGGGCGCACTGACATATCGGTGGCTAGGGCTACCGAAGCGTATGGCCAATTTTTCTTTTTTAATTCAAATTTTATTCGAAAAAACTTCCAAATGAAAAAAAAATTGCATAAAAGTCTGTTTTTATGACCTCAAAAACAAACATTTAAGTAAATTTTAGCAAGAAGTATAATAATTATTTTTATTTGCATAGTACCAAAAAAGAGTATTTTATATTTTATTACTTGCGTGGCCCTTCCCTCTTGCTCTTCTTTTTCCTTTCTGGTTCTTTAAGAATATCAAATTTTATTTTAGTTTTATTTTTATTTTTGATAGGTTTGCTTTTTTTAATTGACCGATTGAGAGGCCAACAGGACGAAAATCGTTTTCTTCGGTAAAAAGTGGCCATTTTGGTACAAAATCGATGCCTGTATAATTTCAATGAAAGGCAACATTGCAGTGATCATATTCGGTTACTGCGACCGGACGGAAAAACTAAGCACTGCTAACGTCACGCAAAAGTTCAAATTTCATAACTGACGCCATTTGGTTCAGTCAAATTTGAGCTTTGAAAAAACATCCTTCCTCTATCACATAAAAATTTTGTCATGCTACACAGTCCAAAAGCGCCAAACCGTTTTTTTTAGCCTTTTACCATGTTTTTTCCCTGATAAATTAAGAAAACAGATTAACGTGCTGTTTGGTTGTGGCTAGTTTTGGTCCGCCTGAGGAATAAATCCTCATACTCTCCGATTTCGGAGAGCGTTCCCCTATCCGCCACCTGGGGAGGCGCCCGATGGGGGACTAGCCAAAAACCCCACACGGGTTGGGGGGAAAACTCGGAGACCGCGCCCGACCGAGTTGTCCCCCCAAGCCAGCGTCAAAGGATCACATCCCCCAAACGGCACAAGTCACCGACCCCGTACGGATCGACATAAAAATGACGTCCTTTTCACATCGATCTGTACGACATTGGATCCGCATGACGTAAGGAGGACTTTAATCCTCTAGCTGACAACTTAAAACTAATACAATACCTATAACTAATACAATAACTAAAACTAATACAGTAACTAAAGCTAATAAAATTAATACAACTAAGCTTAAACTAAATATGATTTAAGATTGTACGAATGTACAATGTACGGCATTGGACGTTCATACAATTTACAATACCAAACATTAAAGACAAGATTGTCGAGATACTATATTCGACAACCTTTACGCGAAAAATGAATTCGATTCTTTTTTTTTTTTTTTTAATGTCGTCTAACCGTTTTTTAAAAAAAAAAATATAATCGACAGCTTTTTCAAACTATAATAGGCTGCCTTTTAAAGTCCCGTTTTGTTTTATTTAACTTCAGTTTTTTTTTTTTTAAATTAAAAAAATGTAGGAGAGGAATAGAAATAAAGAGAAAAAATAATAATAAAAAAGTAATAGAAAATAATTGGAAATAAGAAAAAGAAGAAAAGGTAAAAACCTGCATTTTGCACCCAAATCCATGCCAAACCATACCCATACCATACCATACCACATCCTTACATACCTATACCATAGCCATGCCCAAACCCATTGCCCAAACTCAAACCTCGTTGTTGAAGCTTTTGGACTGCGTTGCGGCTGCGATGATTCCTCTGGCTGCTACTGTGAAAACTGAAACAAAAAACAAACAAAAAAAAGGACGATTAAACAGGGGGGGGGGGGGGTTGGAGACCCTCACAATGGAGTTTATCTCCCGCGGTATGATTGAAATAAAAAAATTAATTATTTTAAATTGCATTGTTATTGTTATTATTATTACTATGTTTGTTTTTAAATTAATACTTTGAGATTATAAAAATAATCCAAAATTGCAAAAAAATTTCGGATTTCTAGGCGTAAAAGGTTAAGACCTTCCGCATTGGACCGGCAGTCTAGGGAACCATGCCATCAGAGCTTGCCGGAGACCTATCGGCTTTAACTCTACATATGTACAGTTAAGGCTTGCGGTGCGCCAATAACCTCGGACACCCAGTCATCCGAAAGAAAACCCTGGAGACTCTCACTTTGGAGCTTATCTCCCGCGCCATGCAAGTTCGAATCGAATAGAATATACAGCCTAATAAAACTCTGCAGCTCCAAGAGAGGGGCTGACTCATTAACGTAATGATTCGCGGGGGAACTTAACACTAAACCCTTAACACTAATACCACAAGGCCAGTCGCTGGGTCGATACCTAGGCCTTCTACGATGGGAGACCAAACCTCCTGGTTTGCCTCCAAGCCGGACCGATAGTAGTAAATTAAAAAAAAAATATTATATACCGTATTTAAAATTTAATAATTAAATTATTTTTAAAGAAAATGAATAAAAACCGAACACTATTTTATTTAAATTAAATAAAGCCCGAGCTAAAAAAATAATTTATTAAAATTAAAAAAAAAAAAGAATGCACTCACGGACACCGGCGAAAAAGACCGATCCGAATTCTTCGGAAGATGGAGTCGGAATGAAGGTACTGCTCTGTGATGTAAACTCTCAAACCTCATTGATGAAGCTTTTGGACTGCGTTGCGGCTGCGACTATTCCCCTGGCTGCGATGATTCCTCTGGCTGCTACTGTGAAAACTGAAACAAAAAAAAAAAAAAAAAAAGATGATTAAAAAAGGGGGGGGTTGGAGACCCTCACAATGGAGTTTATCTCCCGCGGTATGATTGAAATAAAAAAATTAATTATTTTAAATTGTAATGTTATTATTATTACTATTTTTGTTTTTAAATTATTACTTTGAGATTATAAAGAAAATGCAAATATGCAAAAAAATTTCGGATTTCCAGGCGTAAAAGCTTAAGACCTTCCGCACTGGACCGGCCGTCTAGGGAACCATGCCATCAGAGCTAGCCGGAGACCTATCGGCTTTAACTGTACATATATGCACAGTTAAGGCTTGCGGTGCGCCAATAACCTCGGACACCCAGTCATCCGAAATGAAACCCTGGAGACTCTCACTATGGAGCTTATCTCCCGCATAATCCATGATCGAATCGAATAGAATACACAGCCTAATAAAACTCTGCAGCTCCAAGAGAGGAGCTGACTCCTAACGTAACGATTTGGGGGGAACTTAACACTAAACTCTTAAAACTAATACCACAAGGCCAGTCGCTGGGTCGATACCTAGGCCTTCTACGATGGGAGGCTAAACCTCCTGGTTCACCTCCAAGCCGGACCGATAATAATTAAAAAAAAAAAATTAAATTAAAATGTAATTGAAAAAAATCCCGTGATTTAAAAAAAAATTATAAAAAAAAAAACACTAAAATACATGTTAATATAAATAAAATAAAGTAAAGCCCGACACTAAAAATAGTATAAGTTTAAAATAAAAAGACTAAATTAAATAAAAAAAAAATCACGATGTGACCAGTCCGAAAGACTGAGCCACAATGACCGTAGGAACCTGAATCTAGAAAGCTCTTGGATACGTCATCATGCGTCATCATGCGCATGATCGCAAAATCCAATATGGCGGTTCAAAACTTCTAGCTGTAAATTTTTGTGGATCTAATATTTAATTCGACTAAATGTTAGATTTAATTACATTGTAATTAAAATTAATTGATTGTAAAATTTCTAAATCCTAATTTAAATCTAGACCTCTAAAAAACTTAATTGACAAAAGGGGGGGAAAAAAAAGATCGGGTGGAAATGCTATTTTGAATTTTGTAAACAAACCGCCATGGCGATGGGATTGTTGTTTCGTTTCATGATTCATGAACGTTTTCTAAATAGTCATCCAATATGGCGGCCGGTCCGTTTTGTTTTCATTAAGTGAATCTATGTTTTTCGCCTTATTTGTTTTAATTTCGATATTTTTTTAAGTATGCAATCGCGTTTTGAAATATAGAATAACTTACATTTAATAAGAATGGAGTGAAACATTGTTTGGTGAATTCGTAGTTTGTATTTTTTTTACTGGATTTTTTTTTTTTTTTTTTCGGTTTTCGGTCGGGCACCAAACCTTTGTGCAATCATGTTTTTAATACCGAAGTCAAAAGTTTTAAATGAAATTAGCAATTACGGTTTAAGTTTTTTTGTTGATTGTGTTACTGCTAATAGAGTTTGTAAATGTGTATGCAGAAATAAATGCTGATGGATTGTGTTCTGGACCTTATGAACCATGGATATATCTTTATTGGTTCTGAATATACTTATGACTTGGGTGTCAGTTGATGCTTTTGCACAAATTCAGGTGCTTAAAAGCTCATCAAATTATCAAAATTGGTAAGTCATATTATTCATAGGGATTCATAATCGGAAACAACAGTATTACTCAAAGCTGCTGCTAATTGTTTTCGAGTACTTGCAGCTCAGAGAGCAGCTGGTTGAGTCTGTATTCCTTGTTATGCAGGGATTGATAACATTTTGTTTATCTTCATTTATCTGCATCTGAGATATGTAAGTCAGTTTTTATAAATAAATTCTGTGTTATTGTTTACTTAACTATAATCTAGTTTTAAATATGAATTTTATAACATTATTGCAACATATAGTAAATAATATTTGCATTCATTATTCTGCAGTTTTTAGTTGTGGACTGTTGTGAAGGAGTAAGTAGTCAAATTGATCCTCTCAATTCAGGGATTTCAGTTGAAATGCAAAAGTTGTTATTGAGCCTTGTTGATATTCCTTTTTATAATTTTGACATGGGTATTAAATGTTAGACCGAATAGGGGCTGTACAAGTATTACGTAAGCATGATTTTGGTGATTTTTGACCCCCTCCCCCCCCTAATAAGCAAAAATAGGCTTCCTCTTATGGAGGTTTAACATTGGCGTAAGCATCTGAAGGACCCCCTCCCCCCCCTTAGGTGCTTACGTAATACTTGTACAGCCCCATAAGAGAATATTTGGTACTTGAATGGAATGGAACAAATAAGGCTTCAGTGGTATTATGTAGAAGAGGAAAAAAATTATGTGTACCGTTTTCAAGAAATTATTATTAAAACTATGTTGTGCCTGGTTTTAGATTGCTCCTGTGAAATCTTGTAAGAAGATACTAAAGCCTAGAGGAGACTTTGAGGAGCAGTTGTGAATGTATTTTTATAACATTGTAAAACTATAAACTTGGATGGGTCTTTTTAACAACCGGACTGAATGCATTTAGTGGCCCCTTTTGTTGTATTGTACAACAAATGTAATACTTTTATTAATATAATATTACATTTGTACCACAAATGTAATACAAATGTAATACTATCGTTGTTATTATTATGGGCTTTCATTAAATTTTTCTTAAAAAATTGATCCGGGCATATGGTTGACTTGAGTATATCTGACCTCTGGAGTGGCCTGATTTTTTGATTTTTGATTTTGGTTTTTCAAACGAAGATTGATTATTTTTTGAAATAAAAATTATTCGGGATTTTTGGATTTTCAAACAAAAATTCGGTTTGAGCCTTTTCATGAATTTTGGTTTATTCGGGATTTTTGGAAAGTAAAATTTTAAAAAATTCACTGAACAATTATTTTCAGGTTTTGCACACAATATTTTGGATTTTTTTGGATAGTCTTGAATGGGGGCCACACAAAAATATTTTACGCCCCCTTATAACGGACACCTTACTCCCTTATGTAGTATCTAATTTGGTAAAAGTGGTGCACATGCTTAATTCATTTTCGGTACTTGTTACCAATTTCTTGTGCATTTGCATGACCACAATTGGTCATTAATCCGTTCTTTGCCAAATTACATCCAAAAGAGAATAGCCAAAATAACATATTTTCAGGGAAAGCTTTCAAAATATTCGTACGCCTTCAAAAACGGAATTATACCGACCTGTCAACTTTAAAACTGAATCCCAAGCGAAGTGGTTTTAAGGGTATAAGCTATGTAAATTTTCATCGTCTCGCATTATATCTTGGCTTATTCAGCAATTGAAAACTCTAAGGGCGTATTGGTGGACAGAGAACTTTTTTTTTGGTCTCATATGGGCCATTGGCTAGGATGCCGGGCACAGTCGTCCGATTGCTTATCATCATCACCGCCTTTATCTTTAGGCCCAAAAATATTTTGGAAAAATTAAATTAAGGAATGAGTGAAAGACGTTCAGTCACGTTGTTGCGGAACAATTATTTGTTAATTTAATCCCCCACCCCCTCCGCTCCCCCTTTTTTTATAATTTTTTTTTTTTTTTTTTTTTTTTTTTTTTTTTGTTCAGCAATGATGAACATAAAAGTCGTGGAGGATCAAATTTTCGAACTATCCAAAATGCTTTACATTAGGAAGGAAAAAAAAATTTTAGCCTAAAGCACTAGCTTCCAAGTCTTTCGTTTCAAAATCACAATGGCTGAGCTACCGGTGAATCGCCAAAGGGATATTTATTAATTTTTTTTCGGAGAATTTTTTTTTGTTTTGTTTTTAAGATGAACTAATCAATTAATTAATTGACTAATTAGTTGGTTAGTTGATTGTTGGGTTTGGGTTTTCTGACGAAGGATGATGATAGTTTGTTTTATGACTTTTTGACTTTTCATTTATTTATTTTTATTTTCATTTTATTTATTTATTTATTTTTGTGTTTAATGGAGCTTTGGAAGGATCTTGGAAAGCGTCTAGTGATATCATTAACAATTTTGAAAGAATTAATTCCACAAAAATTGTGGAGAGAAAAAAAGAAAAACAAATGTATTTTTTTTCTCCAGCACTGGAAGGCCAATTCGTTGTGAAAATAAAAATTTCAGGCACGCACTCCACTCACCTTCGAGGCTATTTCGCTCTCAGTGAGAGATTATCTCTCTGGCCAAGGGATAAAGCCGTGGAAATAGGTCTTCTTACGGTTGCTCGACCAAAAGTAGAAACCAATGTCTGCATACTTTAGGTATATGAAGTTAGTTTTCAGAGAGCTATCATTCGGTATAAGGTCTAGGTATCCGCGTTTTTTTTTTCATCTCTTTAAATACCTATTCCTCTTTTTCTTGTTTATTATTATCCAAATCTCGAAAAAATCGCGTTGAAACTGGAATTAAAATGTTCGGAATTCGATGTTTATGTGTGAATGTGCTTTATACGATGGTTTAAACCAAGGTTTGATGTGCTTTTCTGGATTTAAATTGGTGTTATTTAAACGTATGTTGTTTTTTGTGTGTCTTTGAACCAGGAATCGTTATTTAAAAATTGGATACTCTTCCATTTTTTTTGGATTATTTTTTTGGATAACACATTTCCGCCGGGATACATCAATTTTTTAAATCAGTTGGTAGGTTTAAAAAAAAAAAAATAAGAAAATATAAGTATAACGAGTATTTCTTATACTCGGTGGTACTTGTTGATTTTGCGCGTTCATTAACCTCAAAAAAAAGAAGTATGATAGTATTATTCACTTGATTAGGTTTACTTATGTATGAATAAAAATATTATTCCGAAAAAAAAAAAAAGAAAAAAAAATATAGGAATTATATGGGAGTTAATTTCCCGTTTTGGTTGCGTGGTTCTTCCGACCGGCGGGAAGTTGGTCTCGTTGCGGTTATTTTCTCCAGGGGTTTTCCTGACGTAAGAGCCCGATGTCAAGGTCGTTGAAAAAAAAAATATATTTCGTAATAAATTGCCACTGAGGAATTTGGGAAGAAAAAAAAAATATGGCGATTATTCGGACTTATTTGGAATTAACCGGCTTCATCCTTGACTTTGATCCGAGGCCACGCTGCTCGATTCTTAAGGAAACGAAAGCATTATGTTTTTTCTTCTTATTTCATTAATCGAAGGTCTGTAATAAATTCCATTGGATTCCAATTTTGTTTTTTTTTTCATTATCATAGCTGATGAGACGGACCCTGAGCACGAAAAGTAATAAACAAAACCCGTACAAACAACCTATCATTGAAGGAGGAATGTTTTTGTATTTCTACCTGTTTTTTTATGCTCGGCACGCTGTAAAAAGTTTTTTGAAGCTTAGTCCTACCCTCAAATGGGTCCATTTTCAAGTTTTGAAAGTAAATAATTTCGGAGCTTGGATAAGTGAGCCAGGCACTTAGAGGTGTCCTGTGCCTTAAATTGGCGTCAGTCAGGTTCGTAGTTCTCTTGTTTAAAAAAAGTCGCAATCGGCAGGGTGCATACATAATTCTGATAATATTTCTCGGTCCAAAAATAGGGCGGTCAGGCATTGAGCTCTTACTAAAATGTCGCAAAACGAAATAAATGCAAATAATAAGAAAAAGCTTTCAGTTCGTTCCTCTGAGGCATAATATGGAAAATGGCTCCTATACTTTTATTTCCCATAACAAAAAGTTGGTTTTCTGTTTTCAAATTCGAAGTTTTCCTTCTTGAGATGCAGAATTTTATTTCAGCTTTTATCTAGCTTTTTTTTCGGAAATAAACAGACAGAAAATAAATGACCGTAAATAAATGCTTATAGCTATTTTTTTAAATAAAATTAAATATTTTTTTAAATAAATGTTTTGGAAGCTCGTGTCTCGAAAGAAATATTTCCCTGGAGGAAAATAGGAATGCCCATAAAAATTACTGAAAAAGTCGCTTTTACACAGCAAAAAATTTTATGTCAAAATCAACATAAGCAGGTCCACATAATTTTTATGTTGTTTTTGTTTTATGTTTGCCTTATGAGAGAAACGACATAAAAAATTTATGTGGACCTCTTAGAACATATTTACATAATATTTTTTACTGTGTATTTATTTGTTTGTTCGTTGCTATGCATAAGGGTCTCGTTTCGCTTGCCAAAAGAAGCTAGTCGATCAAGGCGCTTCAAAATGATTTTTTAACTTTTTTTGGCATGAATTAGCCAATGACGTTAAAACTAAGAAAAATCAGATGAAAAGAAATTTTAAAGCTCGAGTCTATTGTCAAACGAAACGATAACTTAAAATATTTTTAATATTCGAATACTCCTGGTATTTCATGAGTAGACTGAATGTCTACAGTGATGGGTGAAAAACTAGCAATTAAAATGATTGTCTTTTTGTAACTGCTCAACTATTTTTAAAAATGTTGCTGGTGACATTTAAGTTTGATACTCACCTGTCCATTTTTACGCACTTTAAGTACTCATTTTAGTTAATTGACTGACTTATTGTCTTGTATAAGATTTTTCAAAACTCAAAAATGACATGCCCAAATTTTAATTTCCCATAATGATTCGTAAGGACTGCCAAAGTGTTCGAAAATAAATTTTTTGACGAAGAAGGAATTTGGAGGAGCTTTTGTTTCCTCAAAAAACCTTCCCTTTGCGCAGTCCATCCACTTTATCATTGCCTGAATTTTTCCCTTTCATAATCTGCAAAAAAAAAAAAAAAAAAAAAAGCAGGTTAACTTTCCGGCAGAATTTAAGGTGCTTACTCGGGGTATCGTTTGCTAGCAACTTGAAAAGCTTTACCCTTTTGGGCTGTCAGATCGAAAGCCGAAAGCTTGTTACCTTTGCTTTTTCTAATCCGATTTCCATTCAACCTCCTTTTTTACTCACGTCTTACATTTGTATTCCGAAGAGCTAATTTTTATTTATTTATTAATTTTTGTTTTCATAATTTTATGTTAATGAATGAAAGAAGACAATAATCATCCCAATAGGCAAAAGTATGTATTTTTAGGTGAAATCTCTCATTGTTCGGTATGAGTCATGGTTTCCCATTATTGTTCTCAACGTTTATAATTAGCCGTCCCCAGAGTCGCTTTTACGAATGTCTATATTTGACAATTAAAAAATTTCCACGCATAAAAATTAGCACACGACGAATCCAACAAATAACATAATCTCTCTTAAGTTTGCAATCACGAAGGTACAGAAATTGTTCCTTCCCATCCGATGATTTTTTTGAAAGAAATTTATTAACAAGTTGTACCTGGGAGAATGGAATCAATACAAGTCCGATGTACCTGAAAATAGCCGCGTTTTGGGGTGGTTCTTTTTTTTTGTCCTTTTTATAATTGTCTTGTTATTAACTATGTGTTTGACTGGCAGAATCCATGCTTTCCATTGTTCAAAAATTTTAAGGGGGGAAAATTCATTACTCTCGGTTTTCTGCTCACCTGAAATCTCCTCCGTTTTCCGTGACATTTAAATAAATAAAAATTGATGGGAGAAAAAAAAATAAAAAATAAAATTAGCCGGTAAAGTCCTATGATTAGCCAAGTGGAATGCACGCTCTACTAGTTTATCTCGGATAGCACCTTTCGTACCATTAAAATCTTAATTTGTGCTAATAATCAAAGACAAGTTAAGCAATATTATAACATCGATTACTATTTATATATTATTCGTGACTTAAATAAATAATAAAAGTAGAAAAAATTGATACTATGCTGTGATTACATCATTTTGATCTCGTAGAAGCATATAATATGATATCCGATAAATTTTTTTTTCAAGAGTTTTTACTTTCACGTTTATTGGACCGAATTGTGGTTCCGTGGTATTTTTTGAGGAATTCCATGTGTATGTAGTTTTTTTTTTTACTTTGGTAATGACTTTCGAAGGAAATTATTGGCCATTTAATTTCGTTTGAGGTGAAGATTTTTATGATCGAGAATTTCGAGTTTAGGGTCCTTTAGTTCGTACCAGAGTTTTATGGGCCTGGAATAAAAAATCAGTGCCTGGGAATTTTGGTAATGCTGTTCGATGCTGATCAATGTACTGGGAACGGTGGTACTGTTGTAGGGTTCAGGCTGGACATTGGACAAGATCGGACCCAGAATTCAAGGTCATAAAACTTTAAAAGGAATTGAGCAATTAGAAAATCGGGGAAACTGGGAGGGGCTAACCCAAAATTTTTTTTTTTCCTGAAACGGCATGAATGCTTTTTGCCTCTCCTACTGGATTTCCCATATTTGTCTCTGTGTTGCAGGCAAACATTAGAATGCAGTTTTCAATGCAACGGGTGATCCGCTGAGCTGAGCCTTTTGCCTGACCTTCGATTTTTCGGCGATTCCTTTGATATCCCCTGGAATTATTCCCGGTTTGGGAATACGAATTTTGTCCATATATGATCCGTATGTTTTTCTGGACATTTTAGTAAACGGTTTGGGAACCGTAGTCATATATCAGAGATATTCCAAAAGGAATATTGTTGGTTAACAACTCTAAGCTCGACTGCCTCTAAGAACAAGTCCCTTGTTTTTTTTTTTTCAGTCATTATAAAAACTTCTTTTTTTTCTTTCTAAATTGGAACGAATCCCTGTCTTTATTGTGTCATGAAAAAACTCCCCCGTCTCAGAACTAAAGTTGCTGCTCGAGAATTCCCTAGATCGAAATTTACGAGAAATCTCTGATTTTTTCCCGAAAAAAATTATCGAGATTTTTTTCGAAATAAACGATTTTTGAGAAACGAATTTTTAGAATTCCCAAAAGTCCCGAATCTCGAGAAATTCATATTTCGAATATAGGGTCAAGTGGGGGAAAAAACGGCCATTGAAAATTTGAGGTAAAAAAAAGACACTTGAATATTGGATTAATGACAGATCTTTAAAGTTCCGAAAAATTCATGATAATAGTTTGAAGCTTATATTTCGCTATGTCGTTAAGAAATTTTCATTTCCTCCTATATTTTTAGGTAAAAAAAAATTATTTCTTAAACATTCGGCTTTGTTTTGAAAAAGCAATTGTTGACACTTGTTTTAAAATTACATTTTATTCGAAAAAAAAACAAAACAGGTGAAAATATTACGGAACGTAAATAAACAATAATGACTGAGGAATCATTATGTGGTTCGAAATTTACAAATAACTGATTTTAGCACGAGTTATATAGCTTTAAAGTTGTGGGGTAAAAACGAGACACCATCACGGGTAAAAAAAAGCCATTCGATATATGGCACTTTGCATGTTCGGAAAAAATCGACGCCATATTGAGTGCAATGTTTTGGTTTTGTGAAAACTGTGAAAGATGACGAAAAAAGTGCTTTTGGGAAAGGTAAACGCTTTATTACGGCAAAATATCATTTCATAATAATATTATCTTGCCTTGTACCGCGAAAAAAATTTTCTAAAACTCGATGTGGTGTTAATTTCGCGGGTGTCACGTTATTACCTCATGTTTGGCTCGTTTTTGCCCCACTTTGCGGGTAAAAAAAAGGCAGCATTTTTCGGAGATTTTGACCTAATTTCGTTAAACAGACGCATATTAGCTTTTGAAACATAAGCTAGATATAAAATTAGAACTTTGTACCGGAAAAAAAATTTTTTTAAAACATTAATTGCTACATTATTCATAATTTTCAAAAATTGGCTTTTTTTTCCCCCACTTGACCCTACCGCGGATTTCCGAATCTCTGATCTTTAATATTCAAAAATCGGGATTTCCGATTTCCTTAATTTTTAAATTTTTCGAGAAAAGAGCAACTCTACACGCAATTCCGTGACCATTTCAAAGTAAGGAATTTTTTCACGGCACATGGATTTGCTCCAATTCACGAAAAAAATAAAACATTTTTATAGTGACTAAAAAGAAAGGGGCTGCTTGAAAGGACCAAAAGGTAGGACAAAAATTGGGACTCGTTCTTAGAGGCAGTCGAGCTTATTCATTATCTAGGGGAAAAATCCAGAGAATTTCCGAGATTTTATTTTTATTCCCTGGGAATATTCCCGGCTTGCCACTCTTATTACAAACATTTTTAATCTTTATACATGTTCTTAGTAACGTCTGACAAAATATTATAAAGCTCCTCGGAAATGTAAGGAATTACTGATACGGCATGCAGTTATTTTTAATCATGATTTTTTTTTATTTTAAAAAGCATTGAAACTATTTTATCCTTGCTAAAAAAAAAAAAAAATCCAAGTATTATATCATTTTTTTCGTGCAATGTTTTCTGTTAAAGAAAAAAAAGTACTTAACGAAGTTATTGCGCTATTGCCTCTGAGAGTATTATAAAAAAAAAAAAATTAATAGAATTTATGAGCTCGGATTCTTTGCTAAATTAATCTCCTCTAACTTTTTTTTTCATTCATTCTCTTTAAAATTTAAAAGACAGCAGTTTCTCCACTCCATAACCTTTTAGGTTTTTATTTAAGAGGAAAAAAAAAACATACTTAACGGTCAAAACGTTAAACAGTCAAGTTCGAGGTCATGTCACTTGTGGAAACAGATAAATAACTGTCTAAAAGCATCGCAGTTTTTGCATGATTTATGGATTCCGATCTTGAACTCGATGACTGCGCTTCAGTGGATGAGAAAAAAAAAAAGAATATTAGAAAATCGATTTTAGCTAAAAATTGTTGGAAAAAAATTACCTGGACGAACCTCTCTCGAGAAGTGCCGGATACCAATTTACCCGAGGGTTCCTTCGAGCAAATATTAAACAAAACTCGCATTTTTTTTTTTTTTTTCTCGGTATGAAGATGTTTCGGTTTGGTTGTCATGTCCGTTTTTCGCGTTCACCGGTAGAGTATGGCAAAAAAAAAATTTAAACGTTCCAGAAGGATTGTCGAGTGATTTATTCTCTTTAGATCTTAACACCTGTTAACAGGATAATATTTTTGCATTTTCACATGCAGAACCGAAGCGGTCACTTGAGTCGGTTGGAAACTTTTTTTTTTTTTTTTTTTAGCTTCTAAATTCAGCTGGCTGAATGATTCTCATGGTACCAAAAATGCATTATCGGGAGTTTCCTATTTAGATGTCAGAAAAATTAGAATGCTCATTGCAAAATCAAAAACCCATGAAAATGATTTTTTTTTTTTTTTTAATCTGTCTCTCTCTTTCTTTCACCGGCCTTATTCTATTCTTATACGGTTTCATTGTTTAGTCGTATACCTGGGAGCCTTCTATATTTTTTTTTATTGGGATGAATTCCGCAACTCATGCTTCATACCCCAGTATATAATTTTCTCGATCGCTTTAATGAAGGCATGGTCGGAATTTTTTTTATGTACGTTCGTGCCTTCTGTTAATGTGCTGAGTAGGCTCGCTTTTTTGATGGTTAACATTTTTTTTTTTTTTTTTAAATTTAGAGAAGAAAAATTAAGCCTGGAATAAAATGATGTTAAGTGGGCGAAGATTTTTTTTTCTCTCCGGAAGTCGAAGTGTGTGCATCCATAAATTTTTTCTCCTTCCCCTTTCTTTATGCGTTATGTATTAAAATAATAATTTACGTTGCCGGCTAATTAATAGAGCGGCCTACCATTATTGAAATATTAAGTGTCACACACGTCAAATGTTTTATGAAGTTACAAATTAGCACGAAATAGGTAGGGACGAAAAGTTGTATGAGCAATGAGTTTATTTTTATTTTCTAAAGAGAAAATTTGGGGATTGTTCTTTTCCTTTTTTAACCCTTTCGACAAGGAGGGGGAGGGGGAGTTCTGAGAAATTTCTCACTTTTTTCCTTTCTACGTTTTTTTAATCTTAATTATTTTTTCTTTTCGTGGTGCCAGTAAAATTCGGCGAGCTTTGAATGTCTAGGGATCAAAATGGGGTCCCATTCGTTCTTATTATTGCTAATTCTGAATCTGAATTCCTCTTTTGTATAGGAAACTCTCTTTTTCCTTTGTGTTCCTCAAACTAAAATTATTTTATAAAAATTGAAAAAAAAAAAATCTGTAAACTGGTAGGTTTTTATGGAGGTTTTGGGGAGATCCAGGGGAGTCGATATACCCTTCCTCCCTTCGATAATCAAATAAAAATGAAAGTTTTCTAATCTTTATTTTAAAACTATTTTATTTCTACTAATGCTGTAAATTGTGAATGATTATAAAAATCCCAGAAGCCATAGGGAACAGACTTTTATCAAAAAATTTATTCTTTATGAAGAATGGATGACTTTTTGAGCTATTTCTTTTTTTTCTTTTTTTTTTTTTTTTTTTTTTTTTTTTGTTTCCACCGAAATGGTGAACTCCATAGCTTTTCCTTAAATTTTAAACTCACCCTTCCTTAACAGTAAATGTTTCTTTTGCATACTTTTTAAGGTGTATATCGCTTTAATGAAATTGCCAGTGAAATTCAGCAAATAACATTCTTTATAATTCGCAAATGCATAGGAACTCATTTTTTCTCAGTTAAAGTGGGGAAAATCCGCCATTAATTTTTTTTATCGGTTTCGTTCTATTAACCCTTTTCCTGCTATTTTCTCACCTTAAGAAAAACCCTAGTCAATGGAATTTTGGGTTATAGCGGGAACAAATTTTTTCCCATAAGCTCAATATGGGCGAAACTATTAGTTCAATTACCGTTTAAATATAAGTTTTAGTTCGACATGTGCTGTTAATTCGTATTCACCCGTATAACGAAGAATCTGTGTTAACTTAACACGTAAAAAAATTAGTATTTTCATTCATGATCTTCCATAAGCTAAACATAGGGTATACCTTATTTTGCTAATTTTTAGTGGCTACCATAATGTATTCGCTATTGATGTTTAATTATGAGCCATTATTATTAATAAAAACTAATTATGGTGATATTCTCCGTTTAAACACTTCGCCGCCATCTTGAATTCGGTCATATCGAAATGCTGTCCTCCGGATTGATAATTAAATGTAAAATTTTTAATAAATGGCTTTTAAAAGAGCCAGCCGCAGGTTGAGGTTTTTTTCGAAATGACTTTTATAAGAGCCACCAGTAGGCAAAAAGCTAAGTGCTGCAGAAAAAATTTTCATCGGTATTGCATTTTCCTGTGCACGGTCACATCATCCATAACGTATGTCTGTTTTTTTGTCCGTATTACTTAATACGAGACGATTTAAATGTCCTTCAGTAAGGGTGGAAAAAAAAAATCTTCACTTTTTCTCCGCATTCTTAAATCACCCTTTTTTTCTGAAATTTTTTCTTGAAATAATGAAAAAAACCTCACCCGGTTTTTTTTATATTTTTTTTATAATTACATTTGTATGCATCGTAGAAATGATTTTACATTTAAATACTATTCGTGATGGACCCACTAGTTACTTATTAACCTATCAGGTTATTTGGAATTTTATAATTGGTCCCGTCCACAGTTGATAATAATTGCGTTTCGTGGTCCTTGGATTTTCTGATATTACCCAATTACGAGTGACAATAGTAATATTAAATCCATCGTGTATCAGTGTCGATAACCGAAAAAATCAGCTTAAGGGGGATAACAATTTAAAAAAAAAAAATTTTTGAAATGGAGGTTAATTAGGAAAAAAATTCGTACGTTTTTTTGATTAGCTCCATCATTTTCTTTAATTGGATGTGTTCGCATACCGCTAGTTTTATATATTTCTTTTTATATCAAATAATATGATGCATCGAGATCGTTGTTGATAATAACCCTTATTTTTGCAAAAATTAGTTGAAGAGAAAAAAAATTGATTAGACGCGAGCTGGTTACAAAATACGTAACAGAACAAGTTGCTCATATTTCCAGCCGACACAAATTGATCGTTGGTTTGACATTATCATATGCGACCTTGTTATGGTTGTTCCAAAGCAAAAATAAATGAAATTCGATACGCAAGTAATTAATTTTTGAAACTGAGAAGAAAATTGAAGGCGACGAAACGGTCATATTTCGTTTATGGAATTGCCCTTTGACGAGATGAGAGGAAAAAAAAATTGGATTTGAAATATTGGAATGAGCAAAAGAGAGTTCGTGTATTTGCTTTACATTGTACGTGCTATTTTCTCGCTTATTTTTCAGAAACTGTTGAAGAAGTTTCAGGAATATTTCGAGAAAATCTTGAGGAAAAATCGTTGTTACCAAACGTTTTGCTGATTTTCTGGTTAAGCCTTAGAGACCGAATTCGGGGAATTGATTTCGTACTGCGGAACCGAATATTTTTTATACTGATTTAAAGTTTTATTAATGATTTGAACAGTTTTTAATCTTACTGGGCAACTGGAACTGCATTTGTGAGTTGCTGGTTGCATAGCGAAAAAACCTTTTTTTTTTTGTTCAGACGACTGAAAATGACTGCAAGGAATTTTCGAGGGTCGTGAATTTGAATTTAATGTCGTGATGGCCTAATTCCGTCTTGTAAATAAACAAGTGTCGAATTTTTTAAAAAAACCTTTATTTTTGAATACCCCATAAGCTAAGCATTACGGAAAAAATCTCCCGTAAGCTAAATATTAAATAACCTAGACTAGCGTCGAACATGTAGAAGTTATTTTCACATTGATTTAAGGTGTATAGGATCATAATTTACAATTTTCATATAGGGAAATCAACCGCCCATAAGCTAAACATGGGCGAACAATATAGAGTGTTTTAGGACTAGCTTAACTTTTCAAACTTAATACCTTTGACTCAAAGTCTAAACAGACTTAAAAAACTGAGTGCCACATACCGCATATGTGAGATTGGACCCAAAAAGGTTAATTAATCTATTTAAGAAATGTCTATACTAGAGTAGTTAAAACAGTCGAAAGGTGCAGTTTCAAGTGCTCGACTCGACTTAGCTTGATGCAATTTTTTCTGGATTGTCACTTGTTTCGCATTCCTTCATTATAGTTCCCATGGAGCACAGGAAAAAAAAGACTTTGTGCTCTTTAGGGAAAAGCTTTTTATTGCCTATCCAATTTTTTTTTTATTCCTGTGAAATAGAAAATACAACTCCGAAGTATGAAATCGTTTCAAATTCTGCATAAGTTGAAATGTGAGAAACCCGTCCTGTTTCGCACAAAAAAAGAAAAAAAAAATACAATCCACTTTCGCCTTTGCCTAAAATATTTTTGCTTGTTTTCTACACGACATTATCGTGCCGCATCACGATACTAATAATAACACAGAATGGAACTAGTTTAAAAAATATTATTAAAACATTTTATTCGTGATTTTCAAGCGGTGAATTTCGGTTGCCACCGTCAAACGCCAACAGCCAAAATCATTTTCTAAAATGAATATACAGTATAGTGAATATAAAAAAAATTTTAAAAAAGACTTCAATCATTAAATTTTTTTTTTTTTTTTATCCTTTTAATGTTGATGCATCATAAAAGCGAATTGAGGTTATTTGCCCTAAGGTTAGATACCCTTAAAATGACGGTCCATCATATTGTTGCGGTACCTACCGATTTTGTACCTGACTTTTTTTTTTTTTTTTTTTTTTTTTTTTTTGAAAGGTTATTTTTGCTGCCAACTCGAGGAAAAATCAGATCTTGTTGTGCTTTTTTATTTATGATTACCCCTTTCGAGTCATTTCCATTAAGTTGGTGTCCACTTTAAAAATGATTAAATTATTTTTGTTTAAAAAAAAATTTAAATTACATAATTGATGGAGAAAGATGGAACGCTGTTACAATCATTATTTTAGAAAGAGGAAGAGGTTTAGGTTTGGGGGTTAAAAGGGTATTTATGTTATTTTTTGGAAGACTTTTTTGAAGACTTTTGCAATTTCGGTCAAAGGTTTACAAGACATAAAAATTCCATGGTTAATGAATTTGGGATTTGCATACAGCGTAAGGGTAGGAGGTAGTGTTTGCCAAAAGATGAGTTTCCTGAAAGATGAAGAGGACGTTTCTACTCTCATTTTTTCGGAAAAGCCTTAAGGCTTTGGCGGGCTTTCCATTTTGCTAACTTGTAAGCCAGAATTGGCGAAAAGCAACCCTACCGAACTGCTGTCTGGTTATCGACACTGCTTTGACATCGGGGAGGGAGGGGGAGAAATCGTGTATGATGTCGGGGTAACTATTATAAAATTTTGCTGTCGGAAGCCTATTTTTCCTTGAAGCTGTAGGGGCGTAGATGCTGTTTGATCTTTTTCAGCTATTTATTATTCTTAACAACACGTTTTATATTTTGCTACAGTATGATCCATAGAGGCGGTTAGTAAAGCTAAAAAAATATTTTGCCTCGTATGTTTAGCTTATGGAAAAAATTTTTAAATTAAAATCTTACAAAAAAGTAGCTAGAAACTAAAAGCTGAAGTGTAAAACGCAGTAAAATCAAGATTACAAGTCTCAGAATCGACATTGATATCAAAATTTATTGCTTATGAAGTTTTTTGTCATATTTTGCTTCTGAAAGTTTGATCTTATCTTAGCTCCATAGGCTAAGTATGGGAGGAAGAGATTCGTCATATGATAAACATGTCAGCTCACAATTTTTAACTTTGGCCATATCACAATATTTTACAATTTATTTATTTACATTAATATCAAAAATATAGTTTTAATGCCATTAATTAATATTCTAATTAAATAATGATATTCCCATAAGCTAAGCATAGGATTTACATTTTCGCCAAACATTTATAATTTGATTTTTCGGTTACTATTGTGTAAGTCCAAGTCAATTTATTGTCGATTATTCATTAATTTTGCAGAAAACTCATAATGTGTCCATATGGATACATCCTCCCGCAAGGAGTTAAATGGTCAAGAGGGTAGGATCAAGACTCAATCAGACTTTGTCATTACAATTACGTGGTTTAATTCTTGTTGTTTTTAGATAACCAATTTAATTTAATTTAATCAGAAAATTCTTTTCGTTACAGCAGCCGACGAATACTTTTTACTAATTTCTCCCTTCCCCCCTCCCCCCTCAAATATCCTGGGTCCGCCGCTGTTGTAAAGGGGTAGCAAGACATCTCTTTGTTGGTCATTGACTGGAATTCGTTAACGAGATCGAAAAAAAAGCTAGCCAATTGTTAAGATCACTCCACCATGTAGTTAATGTCAACCAAGTATCCCCGTACACAAAGACGAACATTCCCAAAAGTGGTTATTTTATGTATATTTTTTTTTTTCATTTTCATATAAATCTAGTTATTCGGCACGTACACATATTTTATATTGAGGCCATTACTGAAAAGCCGTTTTATTACTTCTCAAACTGTTTTTGTTCGATTGAAACGATATTCTTGTATTTTTATTAGGCGACAGGTTTCGGGAGAGAATAAAAAAAAAAAAAACGATAGTAGGTACACGAATGCAGATATTCCCCCTCCCCTCCCCTTCTTTTCCCATTTCGTTTTTGCAATTATTTCCCTTCTTTGAGCTCCCACAGTCGCATCTAAGAATATACTCCTTGTATCTATTTCCAAAAGCCATTAGTGGCATCAACTATTAATTATAAATTAGCTTCTTGCCCCGGAGGTTTTCCGCCTGCATTCGAAACCGATACCCCGGAGCGAGGTTTGATGTGCGAAAAAAATTAAAAGTTTCCCAAGACGTTGATTAGGACGTTTTCCCTTTTTTTTTTTTTTTCTTAATTCGTACCTAACGAAAAAACACAAGAGCTTGCATCTTATAAAAATGCATAGTCGTCCGACCACACGATTTTATTACGCGACTTTTCAAAGGATTCTCTCACATTTTATTGCTTCCAGTTTATTGCTGAAAGTAAACGTTGAAATAAGGCACTTCATTTTTTTTTTCTTCTCGTCCTGTTTATGTACATAGGTATATATATATATAACTTGCCAAAGCAAATTCATTCATGTCCATATTCGTAATGTCGACTCGAAAAAAAAAGGGAATTTATTAGGTGTTTTAAAGAGTAGAATCCGAGTTAAATGTTGACGGGCTTAAGTCGAAAGAACAAAATGGATTTTTCCCATATCCGTTGTAATTTCTTATTCGGAACGAGGAGATAATGAGCTATCAAAGTAAACACCAGAAGTTTTAGGCTTTGCAGTGGAAAATAATAAAAATAAAAAAGACTGATCCTTTAATCTGTACGTTTGTAAAATTCCAGAGTTTATTTTTCTATGAATTTATTACTTCTTATGTTAACTTTCTATTGAAGGAAGCCTATTTGGAAAAATCACCCCCGTGGACGGATTTTTTTTTAAAGTTTTATTCATATAAATAAACCTTAAGCTGTAAAAGAAAAGAAAATAGCATTGGAGTTTAAAAGCGCCCTTAGTTAAGTTAAGTATGCAACCTGTGTTACACCTAAATTCAAAATTTAATACATTAAAAGAATTTTCAAAAAAATGCATTGAAACCAGTTTTTACCGACGTAGAACAGATATTTTAAAGGAATTAAACATTTAGGTATAACGCCTTTAACTTTCACAAGTTTCATAAGCTAAACATAGGCGATATCGAACCGCTCTATTTGTTTACTAATGAATTGTCAAATGTCTACCTATTAATTAGACTCCAGGATACTCGGACAGGGGAGACTTTTGCAGCTTCATGACAGATAATGTGATTTACGGTAGTTTCAGGATGTAGGTTTCCTCCGCCATCTTAGATTGCGAGATAGAAATTTTTTCCGTCAGATTCGAAATCACATCCGAAGATTTTTTTCATCAGAGTTCCCTACACTGGCAACAAATTTGATGCCATCGCCCAAGAAATGCGTTTGGTTGGCATCAGATTTGATGCCATTATCCTTAAAGGCTTAACAAAAGGTATTGAGCTTCTGTTGACGGTCAACATCTTCATGGTGCTGTGGAGTGACCGGAGGGAAATGATTCGTACTGATTAATAACCCTCAGTTTAATTTAATTTCTTTTAACTCTCAACCCTAGAGAGAATTTTTTTTTTAAAATGGGCCTAAATCTGGGCTATTCGCAAATCTTTGAGTCACCCAGATATAAGCTCAGATCCGTAGAGCAACCCAAGAGATGAATTTTGTTGTCCAAGTACATAACGTTGTGCGGCGACCTTCACGACTCCCAAACATCGATTATTTCATAGCTACGAAGTATGACCACGAAAAAATTTAAGAAAAAAAAACCGAACACGAATTCTTACATTTCAAGATAGTTATTCATTTTTTTTTTCTAACATTACACATTGACATTACCGGGTAACTGCTCTCGTACAAAAAGAACATCAAACAATTTTAACTATGTGAAAAAAACGAATGCTTAGAATTTTCGAAAGTACTGTTATTGGTGATTAATGTACTAGTTACGTTCCGATTCGATAAAGGAAACAAGAAATTGATATAAACTCCCTAAAAGTTACCGAATATGTTGTTTCTTTCTTTTTTTTTAATAAAAAGTAGTGATGGGGCGTGTATGTATACATACCGAGTGTCTGTTTTTTGAGAGTGTTGGCATGTAATGGTTCTTCTGTATGTTACTATGGCATCTGTAACTGGCACATGGAGAATCCGAACGCCTGATGTGTTACTTATACTGAACGTGTAAGCTAGGGTGGCCCTTATTTTACGGATTTTCGGAATATCGTCGAACGCTCCCCCTAAAACTTTTATAGTAACCAAAGATTTCCTGAATTTTTTCATATTTTTAGGACGTCGAAATTCCTGTAAAAATTTCGAAATTCCTTCCTGTAAACACCGAATAATTAAAAATATTATTTTTATGTAAGAATGGTTGTTTCCTATTCGGATTTTTATGCAGACTACGAAAATGAAGTTAGAATTTATTTATGACAAACGATTGCTATACCAGAGAAGGATTTCACAAAAAATTGTGGCTACAGCGTACGTACTTTGCTAATTTTTTTTACTTATTTTGGCCTCTACCATCAAAACTGTACGAGATACAGTTGGGCCCACTTATAACGAACTCGCTTAAGACGAAAGTCTGGATTTAACCAACAAATATGAAGCATTTGGTTGGTCCGCTGTCTTTTCAATGTAAAAAAATTCGAATTCGGTTATAACGAAAATTCGGATATAACGAAAAAAGTCGATTGAATAGAACCTTTTACAACGAACAAATGTTTATTTTAACAAACTTTTTTTTAAATTCCTTTTTTTGCGTAAAAATTATTAAAATAATTTTTTGTTTTTGTTTCGTTTAAAATTATTTTCATCCCATTGCGCTTTATTGTCTTAAATTCCGTCAAAGTTTCAACTTGTTTTTTTTTTTTTTTTCTAATACAAAGTATGAAGCAAAGTTAACAGTAAATACAGTAATAATAAATCGAATCCAGGCCTTGAACTTAAAGGGCTTGCATTTAACTGGTCAGTATTTTTTTCAATTATTGGTCAGTATTTAAAATGATTGAGCAGTAAATTAATACTTTTCGGACAGTAAATTAACAATATTCGGGCAGTAAATAAATATTTTCCGGGCAGTAAATTAATATTATTCGGCCAGTAAAAACATAGATTTATGGAATGTACTCCCTCTGACCCGAAATAATGTGTGTGTTTCTAACTTTTAATTCCCATTTCGTGGGCGATTGATTTTTGCCGGAAGGAATGGTACCACATAACTCACCCACCAGAACACTTTTTCACACCACCCCCCATTCCCCGGAATTCCTGTTTTGAAAAAAAAAAATTAATGAAAAAATGAAAAAAATTGACAATTTGAATTAATTTTGCTCTTCTTCTGAAGCGAAGGCAAAAAATTTTAATGATACCGGGAACGAGAGAGTACATGACCATAAACAAGAATCCCCCATGAGAAAATTTTTTGCTGTCGTTGCAACCCCCCAAAAAATTTGGGTGTCTCGACTACTAGCCAAGGGGGTAAATTTTTTAAACTCTATTAAAGGGCCACAAAAATTTTACCATGGGCGTTTTTGGGGTCGCTGATTTCAAATCTGCGATCGGTTTTCAAAAATTCAGGATGGCGGACTTTTGTTAAAAACCTTGAGTTTTTCCCACTAAAATTCGTGTTCGGGGAGATATCGGGGTCGCTAATTTCAAGCCTGGGGTCTGATGATCTAAACGTAAAATCACATTTTACTCATACTTTTAACAGAAAGGTTTTCCTGTCGAAACAAGAAATTTTGATCCTACATTACATTGTTTTCATGATAAATTTCGTGCAGGGCTAGCCAAAATTTTTTTAGAAGTTGATTTTTCTTTTAATTTTGCTACTGATCGAAATATTAATTTTAGGTAATATTTGGAATAAAGTACCTACCATTTAACTTTTTTACTGTTTAATTAATTTTTTTACCGACCATTTAATTTTTTTACTGACCAAGTTGTTACTGGCCACCAAAATACTGACCATTTATTTTTTCTACCGACCAATTAATTTAAATACTGGCCATTTAATTATAATACTGACCAAAAATCGTATTTAAATACTGACCAAATAATTTGTAGCGAACTTAAAGCAGTACAGTATGCATAAGTTTTAAGAGCTCCAAAACTAAATAAATAAGATATTCTTAATTTTTTTGAAAAAATTGAATCTTTCTCTTAGATCGGTTTTAACGAAGAACTGTTATAACGAACAAATTTCCCAGGTCCCTTGAAATTCGTTATAACCGGCTCCGACTGTATATAAATTCTAACTAAATTTTCGTAACCTTTTTTCTCTTTTTTACGTAAAAACAGAATTTTTGACTTTTCGTTCTTTACTGGAATTCCGAAATTTTTAGGTCCCCGGGGACACGGCTGAACAACGTCCGAAAAATCTGAAAAAATTCAGGGAACCTTGTTTCGGTTACATTAAAAAAATTAGAGGTGTGTTCACCGAAATTCAAAAATTCGTAAAATAAAGGTCACCCAGCAAACATCTAAGATTTCCAAACGTATAAATATACAAAGGAAATAAAAATACGGTATAGGTATATCAGAAAAAAAAAATTATGCAAAAGATAGATATACCTTAAAGATATATTTAAAAAAAAAAGGAATGCACTAGGTATTCAAAAAAATAAATAAATATACGTATATATTTACCCATCACTAAAGGAGAGGTGAAAACTTTTTAATTAAAAAAATTAACATAAAAATGGTACTCCTCATTGAAAAAAAGGTAACCCAGGCGAAATTAGCCCGAGCGCGATCGGATCCAGCAATAAATATGTAATATTGGGAAACACGAGAGCGTGATAGTGAATGGTATTTTGCACAGATGTTCAAAGTACATTTAACGTTATTTAGCTATAGTTTGATTGACACTAGGAGTATTAAAATTCACCCAGCCACTGATACTATTAAACGGAATTTATAAAGTTTATCCTTATGTTAATCTTATCGGGAGGCGATGTAAAATGAATAACTTATTAAAAATATTTCATCGAATTTCAATCAAAAATTTTATATTACTTTTGGATGGTGTTTAGCTTAGGTTGCCCCGTGGTTTTTTACCGGGAGTCGGTACATCCCGAGTGTGTATCACATAAAAAAGAATGTCTTGTAGGTGTTTAACTTTTCGTCCGATTGTTCCTTTTTATATTTATGTTGTTAAACTGTTCCATCCTCGGTCTCAAAGAAGCAAAATAGAAAATACCATCTCTACAGCCGTTCTTTTATGTCTCTTACGATGCACCTCGCATTGAATGCGGGCACTTCCAAATTTTTTTTTCTTTTTTATTAATTTCAATTTTTTTTTGTTTAAAATTTTTTTTTTTTTTTTGGGAGTACCTAATATGGTGCCCGAACACACCCTTTCATTGAAGGTGTCAAAAATTTTTCATTATAATCTAGTCATGTAACTTAATCAGTAGATAAAATTAAGTGGCTAATATAAAATAATGAATTAAATATCTCTCGGCTTTTTGATGAATTATTATTAAATGATAATTAATTCAGTTTATTATTTTTTTTATTATTGTTTCAAACTGCTTTTAGTAAAAATGTCTCACAGTATATTTCCAGATATGCAAAAGAGGTGCATTAGCGAACAGATGTATTTGAGATGATAAAAAAGAAGGGGGAAAAATTTTTTTTTTAATTTAAAAAATATCGGCGGATTAATTTTTGTTAGAAATATTTTTAGTAATTTCATCTAACGCACTTAGTTTTTTAATGTTTCGAAATTTCCGGTTCCGATTAAAACCGATCACAAAAGAGAGAACCTCGAAATCAAGTTTATAATTAAACGTAATGACTTACCCGTAATAAAGACGTATATGCAGCGGAGGAAATTAAAACCGGGCGATTAACCAATTTTCCTGGCTAATTCATTTTTTTCTTTCTCTCTCGCTCTTTTTTTTCTCTCTCGAGCAAAAACGAGAATTTTTTTTTTTTTCGGCAGGTATAATTGTTGTAAAAGAAGTCGATTGGAATGTGGCGCGGAATGAAACACGAAGAACTCGCCTCAGCCAAGGGAGGTACACATTAGGTTTACCAACATCACAACCTATGTTAAGATGACTTGTGAATTGTACCTTAATTAAAGTCAGTTGGGTGAACCTTGGCTATCTAATAAGCCATCCATAAACAGTCGGTGAACTTTTGTCACCTTAATAAAATGAGATAGTTAGTTGCTTGTTTTCTTCCTCCTTGGTTTGTGTTTCGTTTTCTATGGAAGAAAGGATTTTTCGAGTTTTGAATAAATAGCCCTCAAAAAAAATTGGTTTCAACTTCCAAACCAAAATAGATCCGCTTCGACGGATAAAAGAAATTGTGATAACGGCAGTTCCTGTTTCCAGGCAATTCTGAGGATTATCGAATTAAATTGAATTGTAAGCTGCTTTTGAGAATTGCCTAATAATAAATAAATAAATAAATAAATAAATAAATAAATAAAAATTAAATGAAAGAAAAATAGGGACTTTTAGGGGATCATGTTAAAAACAGAGACTTTTCAAAAAAAAAGAGACTAATTCAGACAAATGCAGAGTTACCAAATTTAGGAGAGTTGTAGAATTAATAGGCGTTTTAAAATTGCTTAGCCAATTTTTAGGCAATTTTTTGAATTGGCAAACATTTTTTTTTTTAATTTTATTTGTTTTTTTCAGAGTTGCCTGAAAACTGGCAATGCCGGTGACATTTAGTTTAACAAGTTATAAAATACTTGGGCGTTTTATGAAACGATAATATCTGCTTCTTTGAGCTGCCTCCAATTTCCTTGGGAAATTTCAAAGCGTTGTCCGGCTCCAAAGTTTTATTACCAATCTCTACCACCCCAAGATCTACTAATGAAAAAAAAATTGTCAGAAATCCAAATTCTGCAGCACATTCGTGACATTGGCAGGCGTCGAACCAAGGTCCGTTTTTTTGGAAAAGTCTCTGATTTTATTATGAGCTCCTAAAAGTCCCTATTTTTCTTGCCTTTAATTTTTAAGCCGGGATTATTTTATTAAATCAGAAATGATGCTAAAAATCCAAGATGCAGTCCATCTTTTCGAAGCATTTGTAAAATTTAAGCGAGGCTGAAGGCCGATTTAGCTTAGTTTTAACATCTATCAGATAAAAATTATCTTGATCAGTAAAAAAAAATATTTTTGTAGGTAAAATAATTTTTTGTCAGTTTTTTAGTCTTTTCTAAAAATAAAAAAAAAAAAAAAAATAAAAATTGGTCAATAAAAGGACTTTTTTACAAAAAAAAATCCACGGGGCTAAAAGTATTAAAAATTTTTGAAGGTCGTTGCATTTAAAAGAAATGACCGCTGTTGACATTATTGACAATTTTTTTTCCAGAAAGAGTGACCTTTAAGACAGAGCTGTGAGAGCTATGACAGAGTCTTAAGACAGGGCTAAACTTAAAAAACACGTGGCCACAATTTAAATGTGACTTAAGGTCTAAAGCTTAAACTCGTGGTCACGTAATTTCCAAAATCTGATTGAACCCAATCAAAAAATAAATGTTTTGGATGATTTCGAAATTGTACCTCGGATAATGAGAATTAATTGCGAACAGATAATTCAGAATATAAGTTTTTTGTTTATTTTGGCTTTAGATTCCGATATTTTCCTACTTTCAGGTAAAATCTTGTGATTTGTTAAGCCGAAACCTTTTATCTCACTCTCGGAATTGAATCTTAAATCCGCGAGTAAGAGCAATATTCAAGCCTTTAAAAAAACTTGAGATGAAAATTTTTCCTAGAAGTTTTAATTTCCTTTTTTTTTTTTTTTTTTTTTTTTTTCTTTAAAAATCAAGTTGCTCACATCATGAATCGATTCATCAAGCACATCCGTTTAAAAACAAAAGAAAATATTCGTACAAGTTATTCTGCTACAGCCAGAAATTGATAATTAACGTTTTGTCATCTAACCCAAATTTCCTGCCGGAATTTCCCAATTGTCCGAACCTGGGTTAGATTTCATCAGAAAATCCGGTATTATTTTAATGGAACCAACCAAGTGATGACTGAGCACAATTTAGTCAACGGCCTTTGTTTGGGTAACCATTTACTCCTATATGATTAATTACATTTTTTTTTCTTTAACTGCTTCAAGCAATATCTGTAATTATTTTTTTTTCCACGATTAAACGCAAAACATTCGACTTGTGATTGCTTTCGTATATATGATGCAAACATGAAACGGTTCCCCTTCACATACACCCAAAAAAAAAAAAAAAAGAACAAAACGGAACAAGTTTTTGTCGTTGTACGTTTCGACCTTTCACCGCAATCGAAAAAAGAAAAAAAAAATAGATAAATATAATAGGAAAAGTTTCCGAGAGCATGCATGAAAATAGGAAAGATTAAAAACATTCCTGCCCCGGGGTGGAATTATTTAAAAAAGACGAGTATGATAAATTTTTCAGGGCCGAAAAAAAAAAAAAAAAAAAAAAAAAAAAACACCGAAATTTATGTCGGAGTTATTCCTCATAATTTTTCGGATAAAAGGAAACGTTTAAAAAATGTCATTCAAATATTAAACCTGATTTTCAAACTTGGGACAGTGCTGTCACGTCAAATCTAAAGTTGTGTAGTCGGGATACTTGAGACGATTCTCGACTCGGAAATCTCGGAGCTCGCGTTTATGATGATTTAGGAATGCTCGAGAATAAGTCTTGAAACGAGGTTTCACGTCTTACGACATCAGCAGTCTAAACTTGGTTCACTTTTATTTCAAAATACAATCACCCGAATGTATTAAAATAATTTTTTTTTTCTCTTTCCATTTCAAATTAACTTTAATTTCATTCATCATCAAGAAGAGTATGCAAGTGTAAAGCGAAGATGAAACCAGCATACGCTTTAAAAAAAAGAATATTAATTTCGAAAGTCTGAGTCGTAGGCGTTTTTGTAAAATCCCGCGTTTTTTTATTTAGTAAAAATGAATAAAATGCCGGCATTGTTTTTAAGGTTTTAAAATGTGACAGTTATGAAAACGAAAGGCAAAGTTGGTCCAAAGGCACTGCCACCGATTAAATTGATTGATTTCGGCAGTCACCGATTAAGTCACGTGATCAATCGTTTTCGATTGCCGGTGGGTGAATTACAGGAAACGAGCATAAACCTGGACTCTGGATTCCCCAACCGGGTTCCAGGGATGGAACCCCACAGGTTCCTTGAATGGCGGGTTGGTTAAAGAGGGCTACAGCCTTTCTTGGATCTTTTCTTCCCCTAAAAGCTGGCTTTGTTGTCGCTTACGAGTCTCTTATTTCGAGATCATTTTGGTGTCACCCATATGGCCACTACTACCCATAAGCTCTTCAATTGGAAAAATACATTTTCAGTGAAGAGTTGAACATGCATTCCATAGGACTCCAACTGGAGACTTTTTGAGTTTGGAAATACCATATCTAAAAAAAATGTCAGGGTGCTACCAATTTTCTACGAATTACCCCCAAATTGGAATTGGAAAAAAAATTAATTCTGGAATAGTTCTTTTTGTTAAAAATTAGGGTAATCGACTTGGTTTTGCCATGACTGCAATTGGTCATAACAAATTGAAAATTTTCAATTATATGCAAAATGCTAATCTGAAAATTAAATCGAGTAGTAAGGCCCGTATTGTCGAATTCAACTAAATCTTCTACAAAATCGATTCTTGACATATTCTTTTTTGAGCAACGTGATATGGTGTATAAAAAAAAAGAATTATTATTTTTTTTTTAAATTTTAAACAGACAGGGAGCACAAATTTACAACCCAACATCAGAATGTCATTTAACCGGACAAAAATGATATTCATGGCGATCCGTAAACGTTTTCAATGGGTAAACCCATCCAACTTGATTAGGATGACAGTATTATTAGCACCAAGTTCACTAGTAAATCACAATATTACGAGACACGCCAGGGCTGCCTTTTTTTTTTATCCATCGTCTTATATTATGTCAACAAGAATTTCTTACGTAACACAATCAAACAAATTATAAAATTTAGGGAATCATTTTTCATGATTTGAACTTCCCGGTTTTTTGTTTCGTGTGAGGCCCTCTTAAGAAAAATAAAATAAAAGGTATTGACTTTTTTTTTTTTTTTTTTAGCAGTTAATCATGTTATCTTACTGACACGTTAATGCCGTTTCATCGCTAATGGATAATATTGATGTTCTTCTACATCATGTCAAACCTAACGCGAATCAAATCAATAAATTTTTTTTTCCCCCTGTTAATACCTGTTTCTCATATGGAACAAAGTTTGTACTAACAAATAGTCGTCTTTCGACGCCACTTAAGAACAGAGAAAAGCTATGTGAGGAGGGGAAGGCTCCATCTGTCATGGAATTTTACAATCAAAAGAGTTCGAAAGGGTTAAGAAAATAAGGATTTAAAATTAGCTGAAAATGGTTCTGAGAGAAGTGGGAACAGGTCAGTAAATGCAAGGAAAATTTTGCAGCGAGATGTTCATGACCGTGGACTCCGATTGATCGGCTCTGGAAAAGAGTTAAACTTCAGATTTTGAATAAGCGTTTCTTCTTTTTGAAATTTACTTAGACAAAAAAAAAAAAATTCAGAATAGGCGTTCCTCTCAAATGCTTATGACGACTGGGGAGCTTACGGTTGATACAACTCCCTACTCCCTTACTTGACTCCTAGAGGTTGGACATCTCAAAATGTTGGTCGAACTTTGAAGTTCGCAACATGCTCTGGGAAGTTGCTTTTAAGTGTTTTGGAAGTGCTTTTACTATGTCCGTTGATGTTCGTTCACTTTTTCAACCTGCTCGTCCTTCTTTGCGCCCTAAATTATTTAATTGCGAGGATATTTCCGATAAAAAAACTCAATTTTGATTAGCGGTTCACATACACGGCAGGCTTTTATAGAGCCTAGAGCAATGCCGCGATCTGGATGCAATAGCTCTTCAGCACGGATATGTTAGCCAGAAAGTTAGCCAGGCCCTCAGCTTATAATGACATTGTGTGTTGAGAGTTCCAATTTTCAGCTGATTATTCCTTTGCCTTTGTCCCTCGCGGTTTTATTCTCGTATCCCTATCCAAATTGGGGCATTCCCCCTTAGAGGTGTCCTGGCTCAGCCCTTTCCGCGGCCCGATACACAGGAATAATGGAGGCTGCCTACCTCTCCCTACATCGGAGTGCCGCAGCCGATTCGAGAATATACCAGAGCGCTTGTGGGAATCGGGTAGAGAAATAAATTCTGGACGTCCCTTTTCCGTTTTAGTGGCTACTGCTGCCGTCCACTGCTCATAACCCTAAAAAGGTTGCTCATCTTTAAAGGATAGAGACGCCACTCCCCAATAGACCCGTTACACGGATCCAAGAATCCACGGTTACTCCGTTAGCGGTTCCAAGGACATAAATCATTACGGGGAGAATCGTCTTTTAAATTATAAAAAAACCACTGAAGTCGTTTTTTAACTTTTTTAATATTTGTGATTTTTTTTATTTCTCGATTGGAAGGGGCCTTTTACGATTGTTGTAAATTATTTGGCGCAAAATAAGTAGATCTCTTAACGCGAATTTATGTCCAAGTTCGTAAATATTCTTAAAGGATACTGTGCATATACACTTAATAATAAAAAAAAGTCTGAGCTAAGGTGATTGGAATCCAGTTCAAAGATTCTTTTTTTTTTTTTTGCTTTTAAGTTTTCTATAAAACGTTTCAACGCTTAACTAGAAAACATCTTTCGGATAGTTTAAAGATCACTATTGTTTTAAATAGAAAGGGCCTTCAACACAAAAAATAAAAAAAAAAAGTAAGAAAAAAAAAAAAACAGATTCTCTTCCACGACGAGAATTGGTCACCGTCACAGCGAATTATTACAAAACATTGATTTTCCAAATGAATGAGAATATTTTTATAACCGGACGTGTAATTATTGAAGTTTGCGATACCGAAGAAAAATAAAAATAAATATAAACTATATTAAATAATAATATAAAAAAACCGCTTTGTCGCCCCCGCTGGGGTAATGAATTGATGGTTTTTTTGCCCATTGGATATTCATAGCATCTTGTAGCATCTTTGTGACGATTTATTTAGCCCTCTCGAAAATTCCTTCATGTAAAAATAAAAATGGTCAAAGGTGCTTCGAGAAGGGGTCCTATTGTTAAAATAGTATTTGCTTATGTACTTCCTTCTTCTGATCGTTTTTGTAAGTAAACCTGTAATCTTCGAAATTACTGAAATGGAAATTCATCTTGGAGATTATCTTTGGAGTATGATTCCGAGAATGCCGCATTATTATACTTGTGTTCAACGGATGTTTCCCTTAGTTTTTAAGAGGGATGAGGATTGGAAACAATTGGATTTGACCATTTTTTTTTAAAGCCGGGTGGTCTAGGTCTTGGGAGATAGAGCTTTTCCACTGATGATAAAGTTGTCGCGTGTATGACAACTTTGATGTTTTAGATTAAGTGTGTCGCTAGTAGGATTATGAATGTTTTCTTGAATGATTAAACATCTGGTCATTCTCTGGCCAAAAGGTGTCTGCAGTGTGTGTTGTCGGTTTAGTTTTTATTTTTTGGACAATCGTATTACGAGTTGTGCAGTTATAGGCATTGATTTTAGCGATATTTTGACCGATAGTGGTGTAGTTCACAAATTGGAGCTTAGCCGATATGATTAGCCATAGTTTGCAGAAAATCGATTAATCGTCTTTTGGAAATGTACCTTTTAATTCGGTATTGGGCAGAGAATCGGATCTTCTCCCGCCTTTCAGAGAGAATATGTCTTGAGACGAACAGGTTTTTTTGACGCTATATTCCTCTGAGTACATTGCCAAATGCGTAATAGTGTAAAAAGAAAAAAGGAATGTCAACCTTAATAAGACTCTTTACATAGATACCTCTTTTTCCCCGACATCTCGTTTCCTAGACCACCCTGATGGTCCTTATTTTCACAAAAATTTTGAGTCATTGTTTTACCAGAGACCCAACGTGCCTAGAAAAATCTTCTAGACACCATCCCAATGTGCCACTAGCCAAGCTAGTCAATTGAATTTCTAGTAAAATCGTCCGATTGTGATAGCAACGGAAGCCTTATTCCTGTAACCGTACATCTCGTCGCTATTGGTTGTATTCGTATGCACCAAGGCAGTTAATACCCCAACTTCCTTGTACGTGGTTTATGGACGATCCGTAAGCTGATTACTTAGCTTATAGATCGTCCATAAGCTAAGGAAATTCAAAGACTTTCTGTTGTCCCTCCTCTCGCCCTATAACGTAATTGGTGGACTCTACCAGACCTTATCAATTCAATAGGTTTACTAATTTTCATAAACCAAACTTGTCTTGCAGCCTTACCTTCTTGTATTTTAACGATTTCCTCTTTTCTTTCCAGGTGAGAGATGTATGAAGTATCCGTACCAGGTGGATGAAAAACCACCTAAAAAATGGCCTTCGTAGGAACGGCGAAGAGCGTGATAATATTCACGTTGCTACTCATCACCGTGAATGAAGCGTCATCCAGAGAGCACATGCGAGATCTCGAAGTCTCCGAGAAAGTCCCGAAAGGGACGCAGGTCGGTTTTATCGGAGACGGAACATCGGGAGATGGCGGGCCGCCGTACTTAATCGTCACGGCGCCGGGCAGCGGCGTGGATACCGATTTATCGATCGAAGAGAGTACGGGTGAAATTCGGACTAAAGTGACGTTAGATCGGGAGACTCGGGCGTCTTATTCGTTGGTCGCGATACCGCAAAACGGAGAAAACGTGCGCGTGACAGTCCGGGTTTTAGACGAAAACGACAATCCTCCAACTTTCCCCAGTCCGGTTATGCATATCGAATTCCCTGAAAACACGCCGAGGGATGTTAAACGGACTCTTCATCCTGCGAGGGATTTAGAC
>CM075208.1:134230-238816 GCA_037577465.1 Liposcelis bostrychophila | reverse complement strand
GAAATACCCCAGCAACAAGTGGATGTTAGCTCCATTATAAACCATTCAGGATACGACAGAGTAACAGTCGACAATGATATTGCACTCCTTCAGTTAGCGACCCCTCTAATTTTAGGAGGCGATGTACAAGTAAGGTTTAGCATGTACCCCTATTTTAGACAGACGATTTCACTAAATGACACCATTTTAGGCCGTAGAACTAGATCCCTTAGAATTCATGGAAGGAGATAGTCTCAAAGTGGCCGGTTGGGGTGCAACTATGGAAGACGGTCAAGGATCTGATGTACTTCTGCAAACCACATTACCAGCAGTACGTCGAAGCTATTGCCGAAGGAATACAGCGTTATCGGACCCATCACTGAAAATATGATATGTGCTGGTAAGTGTAACGAACTATTGAGCTATTCAAGTTATGCGAAGAAGTTTTCAAACGAATTTTTAATTACAGGGTATACTTCAGGTGGTAAAGATGCTTGCCAAGGAGATAGTGGAGGTCCAGCTATCTCCACATTCACAAGAAAACAAGTTGGAATCGTTTCGTTCGGTTCTGGATGCGCTAGACCAGATACACCAGGCGTTTACACCAATGTTGCTAGATATATTCCTTGGATCAGGACGCATACTGGTCTTTGGTTCTAAAAATAAGGAAACGGGGAAAAATTGAGAACCTGAAATTTAATCGGTTTTATTCCGATAAAAAAATTATGAAAAGGAATTTTTGGGTTTCTAAAAATGCCGAAATAGAAGGAATGTTTGTGGATAATATAATCAGAGCCCGAATTCCTAAAAAGGCGATTTTAAACGATATTATGTGTGATTATTCCAACATTTATTTTTAATAAAAAATTCCTTAATATTAAGAAAAAAAAAATTGGTGTACGTCTAGAAAAGGTAGCAAATGCAAGTTGGAGCTTAGAAAGCTTAAAATTCAAAACGAAATTTTTTTCTTTATAAACAAAACATTTTAAGCTACTTTTCCTAGTTGGTACGTTCGTTCTTATGGAAATTTTACCATCTTTAAGCTCAAATCGGTACGCATTTTCGGCGAGCAAAAAATCTAAAAAAAAGAATATGGTATATATATGTATATGAGCACTATAGAGAATGGAATTCCGCCCGGTGCGACATGAAATTCGAAAATTAATCAAATAAAACCTACCCACCAACAATCTACATCAAAACCTACCCATCAAATAAAACGTACCCCCACATTATATACTCTCCAACCTTTGATAAAATTTTTGAATATTTTTCTAATAATAAATCTAAATATCAGTCAAAAATTGAATGCTCATATCTTTTTTTTACTTCTCAGCCCAATGCAAGGGATCCCCTGTGAAAAGTGATTCCCTTAGAACCTACCACTTTTATGGAATTATAGTCTAATGACGAATTCAAAGGTGGAATCCCTTATCAATATTCTATTTCTTTATCAGTAACTATTGTTTTACTCATACGTATAAATAGAGGAGTCTCTTCTCTATGCATCATTACAGTAAAATATCACATCTGATAAAGATAAATCACTTTGAAAAAAGAATTTAAAAAAAATGAGAATACTTTTATTCTTCTTCTTATTCGGGGCAGCAGCAGCAGCCCCTCGTAAGTATTAATTACAATTATAAAATTTTATCTGGGCGGAACAGAGTGTCATACAATTATTTTAACTTCAGATATCGTTGGGGGGAAACCGATTGAAATTTCTGAAGCGCCTTACCAACTAGAATTGGATTGGGATGTAGGCGGATGTAAGTAAAGGAAAATATGCCTCTTTTACGGACATTAGCTAAAAATCCTAATTTATTTTAAGGGATTTTTCAATGCGGAGCCTCGATTGTAGGACCCACTACCGTCATAACAGCTGGTCACTGCGTTGAAGGGTAAGTAAAAATTACAGTAAAGTTTCTACGAAGTTTAAAATTTTTACTAAATCAATCGGTCTTTTTACTTTGAAGGCTTAAGGCAAATCAAATACGAGTTCGTTCCGGTGCTACCGAAAGAGGACATGGAGATATTCATAATGCCAAAACCGTTGTTCAACACCCTGATTATTATGTATCAAGCGACTTCGTTCCTCACAATGATATCGCCATAATTGAAGTGGACACTCCATTCCAATTTAACGAAAACGCTCAGCCAGTCGAGATTACAACAACAGAACCAAAAGAAGGAAAGGTTGCTTTTATTTCCGGCTGGGGTGCATTGAGAGTAAGTTCAAATAAAATCTTATCCATCAATGATTATTAAAAAATGATAAAATCATAGGAGGGTGGATCCGGCCCGACTCAACTTTACGGAGTGGAAATTCCAATCGTGGACAGGAAGGAATGCAACCAGGATTACAACGGAGTTATCGAAGAAAATATGATATGCGCCGGAATTCCAGAAGGAGGGAAAGACTCCTGCCAAGGAGATAGCGGGGGCCCAGTAGTGATTGATGGAAAACTGGTAGGAATCGTTTCTTGGGGGTACGGGTGCGCCGAACCAGGTAAACCTGGAGTTTATACGAACGTTGCTTACTTCAAAAACTGGATCGACCAACAAAAAATTAGTTTCGCAAAGCATTAACAGCATGAATCATATCAGAGGCGAAAATTGTAAATAACTTTGTAAATATTGTAAATTGTATATAATGTAAATATACTGTATAAATCGTAAATAATATTCAATGCCGAATTTCATTTGAACAACGATTTCACTGCTTAAGGTAATGTTCATACCAAACAAAATAGAGATTAGAGATATTTTCCGAATACCCGAAAGCGACTATTAATTATTTATTATTAAGTATTATTAAGGGCAATTATTACCTGTACTTACATTCAGCTATGTTATAAGTCTAAACGACGAATTTGATGTCAACACGTGAAAACAGTTTGTACTTAGGCTTACCTGAAAATAAAATAAAACGTTAAAATCAGATAAAATCGAATTTTCAGTAAAATAAAAAGAAAACGGGATTTCGAGAATACTTGGCTTTGGCTATTAGTTGGTTACTATTTTCGCTCGTAAGGTAACGGCATCAATGACCGGACGATCCAGTCCAGTTCAGTTACTCAACAGTATATTCTTGTTTTTTAATTCTGCTGCTTTAATTTTGCAAATTACATTAATGTCTTCAAACCACAGACAACTGCGGAAGACTCCTATGTCTAATGCTACATGGGAAATGATGTCTGGCATAACTGAATGTTCTGGTTCAAAGATTTCACCACCGGCAGCAATGAAGCTTTTCTGACTAGTTGCCAACATCCTGATTGCAATACAGACTCTGACAACCTTCGGTGCGTTACAACATTGAAACAGAGACAACCGGAAACTACTTTCTCTACTTGAAACTAAAATCTAAGCCAGAAATTTTTTGTGGGGTCTCTTAAATGCGGACATTAATGACCAAACGTCAGAAATTTTATAATGAAATCGAAAATCATTCTACAATGTCAGAGACAAATTGTTTATGAAAACAATTTTGAAACTTGCTACGGTATGTGAGTTTTTTAATTTTTAGGCCTGGGTAGAATACAAGAGTGTATTCTACCCAGGCAAGAGACACTCTAGAGTGTTTTGTAACCAGGCAGGAGACACTCTAGAGTGTATCCTACCCAGGCAGGAGACACTCTCGAGTGTTTCGTACCCAGGTATGAACCCTTTACACCTATAATAGATTTATGCATCTTGTTTTCGTAAGATGTAGTTCTTGAAAAGACGTACATTTTTACTTTTAGGCAATATTGCTAATTTTTTATCAAACACTCACTGAAAAAAAAATTTTTTTCACAGTGGATTTGCTTTTCAGGAGGTATAATTCTCAAAAATATGATTAGTTTTTCGATCAGGGGTCTACCAAAGCCGCAGTACGGGCATTATCAATCCGAATTTCGGAAAAATAATTTGAAATTCGAAATTTCGAATAATTTGAAATTCCTCTACTCCAAAAATATTCTAAAAAATAAGGTTAGATTTTTGATCAGAGGTCCACCAGTAAGAGCACAAGGAATCAGAATTTCTGAAAAATTATTTCAGATTCGGAATCCTCTACCCCGAAAATATTCGATGACAAAATCCGATGATAAAAATTAGAATTAAACACCCGATTTAACTGTAAAATAAAAATGACAACAGCCTTGACACGAGTGGCATTATGCTTCCCTTGATGCCTCTGAAATATCGTCTTCTTATTCTTCAATGGAAATTATGTTAGGAAGATTTCTGATTTCCCAATCATAACAGTATCTTAGTGCAGAGGAACCTTCAAACTATAATTCATTTTTTTTAATTTTTTAAGCCCGAAATACCTACAGATTGGCAAGAGCAAGAAAAAATAAACTAATAGCAAAACGAAACACTACCACCGATCCTCGTGAATGACATTATTTATTTATCGAAAAAACAACTAGGTAAATGAAGGTTTTATAGACGACCCTAAGGACGTCATTTCCCCAAGAGGAAAACGGTAAATGAAGACATTTACAGAATGGATGCATTCATTTAACAAAAAAGATATTAATAAGTGTAAATCAATGAATTCTAGAATGAAAGAAAAGATTGAATGAATTTCGAGCTTGTTATTCAAGCTTACATCGTGTGATCAAGTGTTAACACATATTGCTGCTCAGTATAAAACCAGACTCCGCAGATTTTCAGGCACTTATCTAAAATGGCTCGCCTTTCTACAGTCTTCTGCTTCGCTCTTTGCGTTTTTAGTAAGTACATTTTCATTTCTTAATTTCGGTTTTTAATTTTTACATTGACTGATTGAGAATTATGAACTTCGCAGGTGCCTCAGCACTAAGATACGGTTATGATTGGGAAATCAGAGATCTTCCTTACATGGTTTCCATTCAACAAAATGAAGCCCTTTTTTCAGAGCCATCAGGGGGAGCAGAACGTCATTTATGTGGAGGCTCTATCATAGCACCTCAATGGATTTTAACAGTTGCCACATGCGTGTAAGTAATTTTTTGGGCTATAAAAAAACAGTTTCCATGGCAAAGTGCCGATTAAATTTTTGATGCGCTTTCTCAGAGAATTTCCCACTTCTCTCTCAAAAAAAAAAAAAAAAAAAATAAATAAATAAATAAATAAATAAATAAAATAAAAATTGACACTTCATAGCAAAAAACAGAGTTTCCCAAAATAACAAACTGTATTTTTCACGGGTTCGACTTCCTGAAGCTTAGCGATAACTGGAATTATTTTTTTGCTCAGTGTATCTCCAACAAATATTCAAATCGTTGCCGGTACAGCTAACATTGAACACCAAGAATCCGGAACTCAGAAGAGGTATGCAGTTGAGGTTATAAAGCATCCTGATTTTAATTCAACCACAAAAAGGAACAATGTCGCTCTCGTAAAGTTGGATAGGCCTTTAGCCTTCGGAAGCAACGTACAAGTAAGTTTTGGCAAAGATTTCCATAGAACAATTAAACATAAAATTGTTGATCGTTTTCAGGCCGTGCAATTGGACAAAAAAGGGTTTGTGGCAGGAGATGATCTTATGATTTCTGGTTGGGGAACCAATGGAAATAGTAATCCAGCGTTAGAGGCCATTCTAACTAGTTTCGAAAAAGCGATTTCTAGAGGTAATTGCAACAACAGATATGGGAGCTACATTGGTGGTCCGTTCGGTTACTTGTTACCGGCTGAGCAAAGATCTCCAGTTAAAGAGGACATGTTTTGCGGAGGTAAGTTTGTAAAGATCACAAAAATCAATCTTGATGGATATTGCTGAATCAGAGACAATTTAAAAGACCACAGAAACGACCTTATTATTAGCCAGGAAATATCTTAAAATATTGCAGGAATAAGCGTAATAATAATACGTCCATCTGCCTCGCTAAAAAACTAGTTTACCTCTGTTTACCTTTGCTGGCTTTATTTTAGGATATGATCTTAATTAATTACTTGCGGTTGCAGGTTCTGTAAGTAGCGATCGTTATCAAGTGCTCACCTGCCCAGGAGATGAAGGCAGCCCGGCTATATCTGTCAGAACGAAAAAGCAAGTAGGAATCATTTCCTGGGGGAACAAATGTAAGGAATATCATCTCCCTAACGTTTACGTCAATGTTGCCAATCACATTCCATGGATTCAAGAACAAACTGGTCTTTCATTTTAAATGAGTGTTTAACTGATTCTCCCCTGCCATTCTGGTAGGAAAATGATTCAAATTGTCGATTTCTCTCTATGGAAAATATACAATCAAAATTAACGCAATAATAAAAGCAATAACATGAAGTATTGTCTCTTTTTACTTTCGAGTGGCCGCGAAGCGGGCGCGAAGAAAGTATTGCCGTGGTCGGAAAACCGAAAATCCTTAATCCTGGGAGTTTCTACATGAAACGTATATAGTTATACTTAGAATAAAATTCTGAGTTCCCGGTTGTCCGCCTCGTACGCCTCGTACGCCGCGTACGCCCGGAGCTTTTTCTCCGCTATTACGCATCGGATCAAATGGTAATTTTGCACACGTATTTTTCGTCGAAAAATAAGAGGGGGTCTTTTCTTATTTTTTAAAAATTTAAAAAATTACGTAAACGGCAAATATTTGAACTTTTAAATTTGGTTTTTTTCTTTCGACGATAAATCTCGAACCCGGCTACAAATCATCACCAATTTTCGTACTGTAGTAGATATTCATCAAAGTATCATACCATCAAAATTTGGTTGAATTCGGATGACTGGTTCACAAATTATGAGGATTAGGCTACGTATAAATTAGGCCTAAAAATCGATATCTCGAATGACGTAATAAGTCATATCGATATCTCGAATTCCAGGAACAATCCATAATTCGGATTTTTTTTGTGGGTACAGCGGATTTCGCGGACCTCGGATCAAAAAACTAACCGGATTTTTGAAAATATTTTCGAGGTAGAGGAATCCGGATATGGAATTATTTTTCCAAAATTGGGATTCTTTATGTGGGTACAGCGGGATTCGTGTACCTCGGATCAAAAAACTAACCGGATTTTTGAAAATATTTTCGGGGTAGAGGAATCCGAATATGGAATTATTTTTCCAAAATTGGGATTCTTTATGTGGGTACAGCGGGATTCGTGTACCTCGGATCAAAAAACTAACCGGATTTTTGAAAATATTTTTGGGGTAGAGGAATCCGAATATGGAATATTTTTTCGGAAATACGCATTCTTTATGTGGGAAGAAAAAAACAAAATTCAGTTTAATTAATACCCTTTGAAAACCTAAACTTGATTTTTTAAATTTTTTCTTTATTTCAACTTCTTTTTTCCACCAATAAAGCCGCGAGAAAGTTTAATGGGGTGCGTATGCACCCCCATTACCGTTCTCCTTGTTTTAATTTTATAACGTTTTCCTTCGTGCAACCAAATAGGCTGAATTCTCTTTCATAGTCTGCCATTATTTTTATTCAACAAAGATTATGGGCCAATAAGTAAATAAAAAAAATTAGAACTTTCAGCATCTCTCCCAAAGCAGTTTTTTTTTCCAAAAAATATAGTAAATATTCAGTGGCTTCTAATACCATGCATTCATCGAAAAAAAATTAAAATAAAAAAGTGTCAAATTGAATGAAGTAACGAATTAAAACGGTCTCCCGACACTTTATCACGCGTCAAATAATAACGCGACAGTTTATAACGATCAGTTGGTAACACGAAATTTAGTAACGCTACCAATTGGTAAAGCTACCTTTTAATAACGGCGACATACAATAACACCGTCATTTAATAACGTGCCAAAACTATAAATGATTTCCGAATCAATTCTTTTCTAAATGGTGTAGTGTTTGCACACGTTCAAGCATATAAAAGGACATTCCGCAGATTTTGAGGCACTTAAATCAAAACGTGTTGTCTCCGTACAGCCTTCTGTTTCGCTCTTTGCATTCATCGTAAGCAATAGTCGTTTTACATCATGCATTAATATTTTATATTACTTTGTTTTGCAGAGAAAGTCTCGTGATAATACTAAGATAATACTGAAATTGCAACTTTTGATAAAGAGAATGAAAGGAGCCTATGATTTAATGTTTATGGAAACTATAACTACAACTAATATTGCTAAAACTAAAAATACCCGTTGTATTATAACTAAATATTAGAGGAATCGTTTTATATGACCATAAAAATTCATTGGATAAACTAGAATTTAATACTTTTAGGTAACGCAAAAATGCAATCTTGGAGAAAAAAATGATTCAATTCTCATAAAAGGTTTTCAGAAAAATATATAATTATAAATATATAAAAATATAAATATTTTTTATTTGTTACGAATGCAATCGACCGAATAATTTTTTTTCCTAGTTTTCCTCAAACTCTTTATCCCAACCGCCTATAAGCCAAGTATTGCATGCCGAATTAATTCTTCCCTATTTACATGAACCTTACAATATGGTACAGTAATTGAGGTATTGTTTATTGATTTATTTTTCCCTGTTCAACTTCCTCCAGGATAAAATCTCTCTAGAAAAAAAAATTAACGACATTCTCCCTTTTTGAATAATCTCAGTTATAACAGCCTGGGGCTATTCAAGTGGTACTTAAGCTCATTATTAAGAAAAGGGGTTGATAACGTGGTACATAATCAAATAAGAAGTTTTTAAAATATGTGCTTACTTTTTTCTGACAAGGAGAAGGGGTCAAAATGGCAAAATAATACTTACTAACGCATGAATGGAATTCCTAAACTGATTCTGAATTTTTGCTCATAAATAAGCTTGTAACTGTAGATTGGGAAGGTTGAAAACCTTTCCGGCAAAAACAGTGTTTCTTCATTCTGAACTGTCTTTGTCTCAGTTATAACAACTTCCCTCGTGAATCTCAAAAATTGTCAAGGGAACTGAACTCCCCCCGCATTACCTAGCTATGAGCTTTTGTCATTTAGCCTACTACATTTTTCTAAATTCCTTTAGCTTAATCCATCGGTAAAATATTAAGTTTCTGCGCATTTGCATTATAAAAAACGGAGGCCTGCTTAAACTGAATCCAATTAAGTCGCATTAGTCTCGATAAATTAAACGAAGTGTAAAATCAAAAAAGATTAATGTGCAAGACGACGTCAGTGATTACATATTGTATAACCAGTGTTTGCTCACGGATTTATAAAAAGAAACCTCGCAGATTTTCAAGCACTTGCCCTTCAGAATGGGTCGCCTCTCTGCATTCTTGTGTTTGGCTCTTTGCATTTACGGTGATTATTTAATCATATACTTATCTTATTTTGATTTCTTTGCGTGAGTAACACAGCAAAATTAATTAATATTTTCAGCTGCATCTGCTCAAAGATCGAGGAAAACCTCGACCTCGACCTCGAAGCCGACAGCCGACAAAGACGATGGAAAAATCGTAGGAGGTGAAGATGCAGAAATCACCCAATATCCCTATCAAGTCTCTCTCCAACAGAATGGGAGACACTTTTGCGGAGGATCCATCATAGCCCCTGAATGGGTATTAACCGCAGCTCACTGTACTCAAGGGTAATTATTAATTAAAAATTAGAATGGCAAATCCATTCCAATTTTCCAACGCTGAGACTGATAAGTAAAAATCATTTTATTTCTTCCATAAAGATCACCTAAAAACAGTATTTACATTGTTGCGGGTTCGACTAACGTTAATAAACCAGAAGGCCAAGCTCAAAAAAGAAGATCGATTGATATCATTAACCATCCTAAGTACAATCCAAGGAACGTGGACAATGACATTGCTCTCATAAAAGTCGACAAACCGTTTAACATCGGAGGAAACGTACAAGTAAGATTTTAAACCTTCAAAAATCGTGCGATTAAGACGGAATTAGTTGCACCCCATTTGTTGACTACAATAGGCGGTTTTTCAACAAAAATGATGTTTTTGTGCTGCAATGTGGTCGGGATATTCGGATTCCTCGGCCTTAAAAACCTGTTTATTCTGCCCTGAATATGAGGCTTATTTGTAAGCATTAAACACATCAATTTTTAAAGGTTTTTTTAAAAATAGGTGAATTCGGTCTTTTTTAACGGCCTTGAGAAAGCTCTAAACAATTTGCGTTGATCCTGAAAATGTTTGTACATTAATTTTTCAAGAAAAGGGATTTTATTGTTTGGACCCGACAGCTTTTCGAAAATTTTGAGAATTTGAACCACACTTATTTTCAGACCATCAGAATAGCTGATGAAGAATTGGAAGTACCCGACGATGTTATCCTTTCTGGTTGGGGAACACTAAAAGAAAAAGGTGGTTTACCCGACAAACTTCAAGCTACAACAGTACCAGCAGTATCTAGAGAGGATTGTCGAAAAAAATACGATAGCAGAAGAAGAAGTGGTAATAATAAATTCTTCAGCGGTTTGAGTCAATTTGGTCAATTTGGCGGTCTAAGTCAACTTGGGGCTTTCAGTCAATTCTTCCCTGCTGACTTCATCGGCAACTTCATAAACGGTGGTGGTGGCGGTAGCGGTAGCAGCAGCAACAGCAACAGTAGAATCACTGACAACATGGTTTGCGCAGGTAATTTCCTTGAAAATGCCAACTGCCAAAGGATATTAATTTAATTACTGCCTTCGATTTTTAGGTCTTCTTGATAAAGGTGGTAAAGACGCTTGTCAAGGAGATAGCGGCGGCCCAGCTGTATCTAAAAATCAACAAGCGCAAGTTGGTATCGTTTCATGGGGAGAAGGTTGTGCCAGAGCATCACATCCTGGCGTTTACACCAATCTTCCTAATTATAAGAACTGGATCAGAGAAGAAACCGGAGTTTCATCACTCTAAACATTACGAAGGATTATGTGCAATAAGTAAACTTTATAAAACATGTGAAAAAAAAACTTTTAAACATTCTAAAAAAAAACGATTTGTTGGTTATTCAGCAATAAAACCAAAATATTGTTTCAATATTAAAAAATTATTTTTTATTTTATTGCCTTACTTGATTGGTATTACAGGACTTGAAGCCCCCAAAAGCAACGAGTATAAACGGAGAATCAAAATTTAGGATCGGGAATTTATTATCATGCGTACGAACGGCCAAATAGTTTCCTATATTTCTGAAGTCTGAGAATGAAAATGTATTTACTGGATATCAGGGCTTTTAGCTCTAGATGTCAGAGTAAAACGAGACTAAGTTTATAAAAAGTTTACTGTTAGGAAACATCTTTCACGATAAGTCTATAGTGTTAGCAGGCAGGTTTGTCTTATAAAAATGTATGATCAACTTGATCAATCTTTACACTCAGCAACAAAGGCTACTACAGGATAACCATAAGGTAGCTGCCCACGAAAAAATTTTTGAGTTATCATTGGTACTTTGTTCGGGTACCTCAGAGATGATTGTGGTGAAGTCAAAAAATTTTTTTGCAACCCCTAAGGGGCGATTTTGGGGGTTGAAGAAAATTCATTTTTCCTTTATAACTCCTGAACGGACTGTCCGATTTGAAAAAATGAAAATCGAGATGAAAGAGAAAAATAAGAGCTTTATTTTGGTGTAAGTGCCAATTTTTTAAGTGCCCAGAATAAGTGCCAGAATTTTTCAAAGTTTTAAAAAATTTTTTTTTCTATAATCTAATCGCCGGATCCAAATTTCGCTACCATAGGATTAAAGTACCCAAAAAGTAGCTTTAGAAACGTATTTTTTTAAAATTTTTTGCAAAGGGCAAAAAGGGCCAAAAAAAAGTGCCAAAAATTTAAAATTTAATTTTAGCCACGTTTTTGAGCCCGGATCAAAATTTCGCTATCATAGCATGAAAGTACTCAAAAAGTTGCTCTAGAAACTTATTTTTTAAAATTTTTTTGCAAAGGCCAAAAAAGGCCCCAAAAAATGCCAAAATTTAAAATTAATTTTAGCCTCATTTTTGAGCCCGGATCCAATTTCGCTACCGTAGCATGAAAGAGCTCAAAAAATTACTCTAGAAAAGAATTTTTTCAGATTTTTTGCGAAGGGCAAAAAGGGCCAAAAAAAATGCCAAAATTTAAAATTCAATTTTGCCCGCGTTTTTGAGCCCGGATCCAAATTTCGCTACCATAGCATGAAAGTACTCGAAAAGTTGCTCTAGAAACGTATTTTTTAAAATTTTTTGCGAAGGGCAAAAAGGGCCAAAAAAAAGTGCCAAAAACTTTAAATTCTCCCTTTAAATTTATTTTTTGCCCTTCGCAAAAAATTTTAAAAAATACGTTTCTAGAGCAACTTTTCGAGTACTTTCATGCTATGGTAGCGAAATTTGGATCCGGGCTCAAAAACGCGGGCAAAATTGAATTTTAAATTTTTGGCATTTTTTTTGGCCCTTTTTGCCCTTCGCAAAAAATCTGAAAAAATTCTTTTCTAGAGCAACTTTTTGAGTACTTTCATGCTATGATAGCGAAATTTTGATCCGGGCTCAAAAACGTGGCTAAAATTAAATTTTAAATTTTTGGCACTTTTTTTGGCCCTTTTTGCCCTTTGCAAAAAATTTAAAAAAATACGTTTCTAAAGCTACTTTTTGGGTACTTTAATCCTATGGTAGCGAAATTTGGATCCGGCGATTAGATTATAGAAAAAAAAATTTTTTAAAACTTTGAAAAATTCTGGCACTTATTCTGGGCACTTAAAAAAATTGGCACTTACACCAAAATAAAGCTCTTATTTTTCTCTTTCATCTCGATTTTCATTTTTTCAAATCGGACAATCCGTTCAGGAGTTATAAAGGAAAAATGAATTTTCTTCAACCCCCAAAATCGCCCCTTAGGGGTTGCAAAAAAATTTTTTGACTTCACCACAAATCATCTCTGAGGTACCCGAACAAAGTACCAATGATAACTCAAAAATTTTTTTCGTGGGCAGCTACCTTATGGTTATCCTGTAGTAGCCTTTACCAGTAAAAGGCCAACTTCTGCGTTTACTATCAACGTAAAATAAAATGTCAGTATTGATCTTTAAGGATTAATAAGTCAGTTTCAAGAACTACTCGATGTCCTTGTGCGGAATCGCAAGACTACGAATAAATAGATAGATGTTAAGGAGTTTAAAGCTAGAAAAGAAGTATGGTACGTCATGCTCCAAAGAATATAATATTTGAGTAGAAAAGACGATGAAGCAAGCTCAAAACTATGAGTCTTACCTATGGGGCCAATACCGTATATATAAAAAAACAGTACCTACTAAGATATGAAGATTGTAGCGTAATAATAAAAATTGTTCATTTTCTTCTGCTACTTTTGTCTTATGGTTATCTTCTGCCTAAGAATGTCAACAGAAACATGAAAAACTATACGAAAAGACCATCTTCGGAAAGATAATATCTTAATTTTACATGCGAAAAAACACTCTATCAGACCGAAAAAACACAAGCCCCGATCCCAAAGAAGGAGTCTGGTCGGATACAATGTTTAGCAAAAGGGTAAATTTGCGTTCGAGAACATTAAAAGTCATCTCAATCTTTGTAAAAAACAAAAAGAAAAAAAAACCTATGCATGTAGCAGTGAAGCAATACATTCGCTCCCGGCAATCTTACAAGCGATCAAGACCGAGACAGGCTCTAAAAATGCCTTAGATGCCTACTTAGGGTCATAATATGTCCCCCATTTCCCTCCCTCCCTCAGAAAAGGTATATCAGCTTTTAGGTATATCCCTTTATCAGCGCTTATTTTTTTGGTGAGCAGCTAAACAGCTTCGAAACATACTCTAATTATGTCGACAAGGCTTCTTATGGAAATTAATAACTTGTTTAATTTCAAATAAATCAATAGACAGAAAAAGCTTGTACATGTGCTTAATATCTTTTGACATTCTTCATAGAAAATTCTATGCTAACGAAGATGCACATATGTTTTTATCCATACAGCCAGCCATATTCGTTGCCAACTGCTTCTGAGAGAACGACCTCAGCGATTTGAGGTGACGTATATTTTGTCATGTCACATGGCCGCACAGGGATACGACTGTCATTGGAATAAAATAAAAGCAGTATTTACAAAATTTAAAAAATTTAATTTAAAAATTGAATATTAAGATCCTTTAAATAAGTTCAAATTTTTTGGAGGGAAAGAAACCCGTTTAAGAAAAATCCGAAATTAGTCAAATCGCGAATAATTCATGCATTACGCCATGATCATTTGACAATGGTTATAAATATCGAGAAAAAATCACACCTCGAGTGGAACTCGAACCCACGAAGGCCATGGACACGCCTTGAACACCAATAATGCACTTTTCAATCAAAAATACAAGATTCCCATTTGTTCAATACAACCCTGGTGAAAACATTAAATTGCAACAAGTTTCGAAAAACTGATTGAAATGTAACGCCTATCAAGATTAGACTTATGGCTGGATTTCTGGCTTCCAGTATTAGAAATTTTATCACTGAGAGAAAGACCTTTCCCTATCTTATTTCTCTAATTTAAATTTCCACAAAGGAATCCAAATTTTTTTTTGAACGACTGTACAATCCTGAATTGGAAGGCTCTTAATTCATTCCTTAGTGGAAATTATTTATTAAAATATATTTGCAGAAACAATGTGTCACCGATCCAAAGGAAGTAATGATCGGAAATTTTTATAATGCACTCAACGTCAACATCACAACATCAATATGTGCAAACATTCAATTCAAATATAAAAAAATTTCACTTTGAAATATTTTAATAGCGGCTCTTTTCTAGATGGATTACTTCGCTGCGTTCTTCAACTTCGTTCTTTTCACTTTAGGTAAAAAAAGTAGTACATTCAGGAATCTCATAAGGAACCACTCAAGCTTTAAAAAAATTTAGCCTATTTTTGACCACCTCACCGTTAAGAACCAAAAATAAAACCCCTCTTCCCGAATTTTTTCCATACACCGTAAACAATTTTGTGTTAAAAGTAACATAAACGTATGTCAGAAACGGTCCACATATCTTTTTTGTTGTTTTGTTTATGTTTACCTTTTGGAAAAAAACAACATAAAAAAGTTATGTGGACCATTTCTGACATATTTGTTATTATTTACAAAAAAATTTTTACGGTGTAATTTTCCAAGACACCTTCTCGCCTAATTTTTAATGGTTCCTTGATTAACGATTACGATCTCACTGAAGACGGGCAAAATAAAATTATCAAAATAAAGTTTCAATTCAAAAACTCCATTTTTTAAGCCTCTTCAGCTCACAAAGAATTGGAAAATTTCTTCAAGCAAACAAGAATAGACAATGGAAAAATTATAGGAGGTAAGGATACCGACATCAAAAACGTTCCGTACATTGTTTCTCTTCAGGATGCTGCAACAGGACAACATTTTTGCGGAGGTTCTATCATCTCGCCTGAGTACATCCTTACAGCTGCTCACTGCGTTACGCAGGATAAGTAAGCAAATCGTAATTTTTTTTTTTTTTTCCTGAGAAAATTGTTAATTAATTTTCATACAAGAGTACCAGCAGAAAGGATTCAAATCGTAGCCGGCACAACTAACCTTAAAAGAGAAACGGAACAAACTCAAAAAAGGAGAGTTCGAAGTGTTATACGTCACCCGAAATTTAGCACGAAAACAAGAGACAGCGATGTAGCTCTTATTCGATTAGCCACACCTTTAGATCTACAAGGCAGTAGGCCTGTCAAAGTAAGTAATTTGCGTTACAACTATACAACATTACGTATGTTAGAAATGATGGTATAGAAGTGGTATAGGACTGGTAGCCTAGTTCTTAGGCACTCGACACTTAATCATTAGGTGCGACGCGTCGTGCTTCTATCCTATTTCACCAACTAGGAATTTTCTCCAAGGTGAAACTAATGCAGTAGTTACAAAATCAGCTCCTGCCACTCGTCGGCAGGCAATGGCAAACCACCGAGTGGCGATTGCCACTCAAAAAGCCGTTCGGAAGCGTTATTAAGCGTAGGTTCCATATATCTTTGAGCACACGCACTACCCATGCGAGAGATCACCATGCTGGTACTCGAGCGAAGGACTAAGGAGGAAGTATGTTAAAAGGAGAAGGGGGTATTCAAAATGATTATTTTCCTGACGTCAAGTGGAGGAGGGAAGGACGGGGTGAATAGATTCTCATGCAAGCGCGAAATTAATCGGTTTTGAAAGGAAATTTAGGTCTGAAATCTTGTGTTATCAAGTAAGAGCGGATTTCCAAACTATTTACTTTTCTGACAAGGAGAAGAAAGGCTTCAAAATAATCAAAATCATGCTCACGTTATACCTCATTAGCCCCATACGATTAACAATTAATTTATTTATTTCTTGTTTACAGGCAGTAGAATTAGATCGAAAAGAATTTACCTCACCGGATTCGTTGGTACTCACTGGCTGGGGTCTAACTTCGGAAAACAATAAGGAAACATCAGATCATCTTAAAACCACGGTTACACCTGGAATATCAAGAGCGATATGTCGGAGGCGCTACAAAAGCAGCAGGACTACATTTATAACAAATAATATGATTTGTGCTGGTAAAGTATTTACAGGGAAAACTTTACTTAAAAAACACAGTTTACATATTACCTAAGCATACGAAGAGGGGGAAGAGGATGAGTCGAAGCTAAAACACGTTGGAAGTAAAAAACGTGAATCCATTTGACCTTTGGGTTTCAGTAAAGAGAAGAAAAAACATTATCAATTAAAACAAGTTGCTTAAATATTTCAGGCACTAATGGTTCCGACGGTTGCAGGGGCGACAGCGGAGGACCCGCCATATCTCAAAATACCAAGAAACAAGCAGGCATAATTTCTTGGGGTAGAGGATGCGCGGGATCTTACCCTGGTGTTCATGCCAATGTAGCGAGGTTCATCCCATGGATTCGACGGGAAACAGGTCTTGCAATTTAATTCTGCAGCGGTTTTATTTCCCGCAAAAAACTAAAACAGAAAAAGAGGTCAACAAGCATTTATGAGTCGCAAATTGGTCGTTTACCTCAGGGGGTCGTTCCATGGCAATAAGTAATTATCTCATTGTTACGATTCCTCTTGCCAGAAGGCTCCGCTAGATTTGTATAGCCTTATTTAACCTAACTCACAGATAAAACATGATAAACATTTTTCTAACGGAAATAACGTAAACTCGTCTGTTTCAGCCAAACGAAATTATACGTAAACAGTGAAAGTCGCGGTTAAAATTGACCTGCGTGGAATTAATTCCGAGAAAATATTGTCCAGGGACTTCGAAGCACAATTTAGAAAAAAAAAAAAAAAAAAAGACAAACAACTTCTCTTTTTTTATTTTATTTTTGTTAGACAAACTTTAAATTAAAAATATGTCTCCGCACACAACTTTATCCTTGCTCGCCGGATATAGACGAATATGGGTTTCTGCATCTTTTTTTTTCTTTTTCCAGCTTCGACCCTTTTTTTCGGGTGTAAAAACTTGCAAACAAATTTTTTTTTCCTCCTGAATCCAAATTGAAAATTACAAAGGGACGAAAAAAGACGAGAGAAAGGGAGAAGAAAACCAGGAAAAGGAAAGGAGGGAAAAAAAGTGGTTTGTGTTGACATGAAAATAAAAGCCAACTGATGCGAGAGAAACAAAATAAAATACCGCCGACGAGAAACACCAAATCCCCGTGATTTGTCAGGATCACATAGCCCCTTTTACGATTTAAAAAGTGACCAGGGACATAATTTAAGCTAAGAAGGCCAATTTTACTTGTCTGTCTTTTGTTTATATATTGCGATATTTTTTCTTTTTCCGAAAAGGCTTTAAATGGTGGGTTTTTAGTATTACATGGTTCTGCGTTTTGTTTTAGGATTTAAGCTTTAAAGAAACCACAGAATCCTTATTCCCGGGGTTTTTATAATCATTCTCTCCTTCCTTTCGTCTAAGAGAATGCGAAGTAGGAGAGGGCGCATTAGTAGGAGAGTGCACCTGGGGAGAGGGCTACAAATCGGGTTTTTTTAAAGTTTTCTCGTGTCATCCCGATGGCGGTGCTTCAAATAAACACTCTTGTCAGAGACATTCGAAACACTTTGGGGAAGGACAGGGGTTGATTTTTTTCCAAGAAACCGATTTTGAAGAAGGATTTCAAGCTAGAATCTTACACCATGAGGGAGAAGGGGTCAGAAATGGTCAAAGTCATGTATAAGAAATATTTAAATGTAGGCTGTCCTCGATGTTGTACGATGAGCTGTGCTACGGAGGAAGTTGCAGGATGAAGGGATTAATCCACATAAGAAAATTTATTTTTTTCTTGGGACGGTTCAAGCAATAGTCATTATTTTTTTGGACATTTTCGACCCCTCACATTTTCGACATCAAAATATAGATCTTTCTTATAGGTGTTTACCATTAGCGTCATCATTTGGAGGTTCCCCAATAATGTTGGGGGGAGGGGAGGAGGCAAACTTTATTCACTGGAAAGCATGTTGATATTCACTTTCTTAACAACGGCGGATCCAAGATTCTTCATTTTATAATTTACATAAGATTTAATTAATTAACGAATATTAGTGAACAAATAATTATTTTATTTTGCTTCCGTAGGAAGTTAAGGGTTTCACAATGTGAGCCCCTAAGGCAGCAGAAGAGACTTAAAAAAACCATAATCAGTAGACTCATTCAACTAATTCGAATCAGAAGTTATTTAAACGATTAATATCATCCGTTTTGTATATCCTGGTTACAGTTTTTCCTTCTAATTTATGTAGAGTTGATTCACCTTCGGATTATTCGCAACTAAACCTATAAACGAAATTTAAAGCCATATTATGCAGGTCGCGACGTCTGATTTACTTAAATTGCCACTTTTTTCAAATCAAGCTAATGTATCTCAATAAACGTCTTGCAAAGTATCTAACTTGAATTTTTCATTACGTTTTCGACGAGGGAAATAGGGGAAAAAAAGTCTGTAGAAAATTTTTGCGTGAAAGACGAAATTGATCGCAAATGTGGGCTGAAGATTTTTTTTTTTTTTCGGACTTTGAGGGGAAGGGAGGACAGTTAAAGACTAAAAATCCTCTACTTATAGAAGATTTAATTACGATACTGAACAAAAAAAGGAGAGCTAATTTAGTTTATGTGCCTATTAGTCTTTACCCATCTAACCCCCAAGTCCAAAATAGTTAACCTTCAATGACTGTCTTCAAATGATTTCGTTGCAAGACGTTTTAAGCACTTTCATATATGAAATAGCAAACTATAACACTGAAAAAGAGCAACTGATGCATGGGCGAAGGAGAGCCCCCAGAATCCGAAGCATACCACCCATGAATCCGCAAAGGATTTTTGCACAGGTTTTTCGGTAAAATGTTCAGAACGATTTTTCAAAAAAGACTTCTGAGAGAAAAAAAAAATCTTAGATAATACAATTATGATTTTCTCGCTCAATAAACGCTCTTAATGCCTGAACGCTTTTCATAGAATTCCTACCATATTCCTTTAGCGACGTTGACACTTAACTCGCTCTCGAAAACAATAAAAGCCAGACAAATAAAAAACAACAATAGGTTTTCCCTTTTTTTTAGTTAGTTGGAAAATCAAAAATCATCACATTCCAAGGGAAAAAGAGAAAAAGGTTAGGTGTAATAATGAAAATACAAGGGTTTAAGTGTCGGACGCAACTGATAAATATCGGCGACTTTTTTTTTCTCCCTTCGGATCCCAGAAACGTCGAGAGAGTAAAAGTGCAAATACGTCCTCGCTCCCATGAGAAATAGGGGTTGGGTTATTTTTTTCTTTTTTTTTTTCGGAGATTTACCCCGCGCGTCCACTCGACATCATCATTTCCTATCAACTACAGAAAACTCTGCTTTTAGGGAAGGAACCTAATCCTAACCAAACTAGCATCGCCATTCGGGGAGGGCGATAATGTGAGACAAGCGAAGATTTTCATCGAAAACCCCGGAGTTGAATTTCCCGTGTTCGACGCTATTACACTACCGTTTCCGCCTTTTAACCCTTATCCGAAATTTTGAATTAATCGTTTCGTATGAAATTTCCCGTTCGAAGAACTCGACTATTTTTGCTTCGCAACAAATCTGAAATTCGATGAGCGGGAGAAAAACGAGCAATTCTTTTTTTTTTTTTTTTCAATGCGGCAACGTGCGGTTAAAAACCGACAATCACAATAACTTTCCGGGGTTTTGGTATTGAGCTTTTCCCAGTTCACGTATTTTTTAAAGAATCGAACAAGGGTTGTTTTTCTTTTTTTAATATAAAAGCCACATGTTCATTTTCCTGTTTTCTTATCTTGTCTTGTTTGTCTTTTAGGACTTTTTTTAAAACTAAAGTTTTAGAAATAATGGGTTTAATTTTTCTCGTTTTTTTTCGACGAGTAAGAGTGTTTCAACGTATAATAACGTACCACTGTGAACATGCAGGCAGAAAAATACCAGAGCAGTATTGTGATACGTAAACTTAAAGCGTTGCCAGATGTACCACATCGGTGGTGCATTTTCCGCGTTTATCGCCAGCTGCAAAGATCCGTTCTCTCTTCCTTTCTGAGGACAGGCTTAGACGATTTTTAACCGCGGCTTGTTTTTTCATAGCCGTGTACTATCGTTGCTAAAATTTTGAAAAGGAAAATGTTAAACATTGCTTTTGCTGTGTTTAACTTATGCAACTCCACAGATGGACTTTCAGCTAATCTTCTAAGCAGACGAATATCGTCTAAGAAGCACGGTCATATGTAGTCTGTACTTGTCATCTGTCTTATGTCCGCAGATGAATTCTCAGAAACTGAAGACTACAGTGTAACTTTGTATACTTTAGCTTCGATTAAATATAAGGGATGCCTCTAATCAGGCAAGAGTTGTAATCGGGATTTACAAAATTACTTTTCCGAAGCACGGAACTTAAAATCCGCCATTACCATTTCAGAAAATATTTAGCTGTGACAAGGATTCCACTTATACCTGCAGCCTAAATGTTTGCTCTGCCCCATTTACGCACTATTAATGGTCGGACCGTTCATAAATTACGTTAGAATTTTTTTTGGACAATTTTTGGCCCTCTTTTCCACTTTCCTTGGTGTAAGGGTACTATGTCAGAACATCGAATTTTCAAAACCTCGAAAGGGGGTTTCGAGGTTTTGAAAGGCGATAAACGATATCGCAAATTATTTCGCTTTTCTAAACATCGAACTTTCAGATCCCCGAAACCTTTTTTGGGGATTTGAAAATTCGATGTTTAGAAAAAAAGAAATTTCTATTTTTTTTTTTTTTCGGTTTCAAATCCTAGAACGTAATTCGACGATTTTAAAAGTCGGCGATTTTAAAATTCGGGAAATATAAAATTTTTCGAAAAATTAAAAAAAAAATGATCAACCTATTTTGCGCCAAAAACCTATTAAATGCTGTCGATTTCGCTCGTTGAATGGTTAATTATGCCTGAAACTAACTATTAAAGAAACTTTTCTCCTTTTTTTACTATGCCTTAAAAATTAATTTGAACGTCATAAGTTAAATATTGATTCCATATTGATAAACTTTTCTTATTTTTTTCTCATTCTGCATTATCCTAGAACATGCTACGCCGGGTCTATTGCAAGAACGGAAACTTGTTTACATTTTCAGTCAGTCGGCATTGAATTCATTGAAACATTTTTCACAAAATTTTCTGAAAATTTTTATATTCCCCGAATTTTAAAATCGCCGACTTTTAAAATCGTCGAATTACTTTCGAGGATTTGAAACCGGAAAAAAAACCGAAATTCCTTTTTTTCTAAACATCGAATTTTTAAATCCCCGAAACCCTTTTCGGGGATTTGAAAATCCGATGTTTAGAAAAAAAGGAATTTCTATTTTTTTTTTTTTTTTTTTTTTTTTTTTTTTTCGGTTTCAAATCCTCGAACGTAATTCGACGATTTTAAAAGTCGGCGATTTTAAAATTCGGGGAATATAAAAATTTTCGGAAAATTTTAAAAAAAATTATCAACCTATTTTGCGCCAAAAACCTATTAAATGCTGTCGATTTCGCTCGTTGAATGGTTAATTATGCCTGAAACTAACTATTAAAGAAACTTTTCTCCTTTTTTTACTATGCCTTAAGAATTAATTTGAACGTCATAAGTTAAATATTGATTCCATATTGATAAACTTTTCTTATTTTTTTCTCATTCTGCATTATCCTAGAACATGCTACGCCGGGTCTATTGCAAGAACGGAAACTTGTTTACATTTTCAGTCAGTCGGCATTGAATTCATTGAAACATTTTTCACAAAATTTTCTGAAAATTTTAATATTCCCCGAATTTTAAAATCGCCGACTTTTAAAATCGTCGAATTACTTTCGAGGATTTGAAACCGGAAAAAAAAACCGAAATTCCTTTTTTTCTAAACATCGAATTTTTAAATCCCCGAAACCCTTTTCGGGGATCTGAAAGTTCGATGTTCAGAAAAGCGAAATAATTTGCGATATCATTTATCGCCTTTCAAAACCTCGAAACCCCATTTCGAGGTTTTGAAAATTCGATGTTTTGTAAGGGGCCCGGTGTAAGAGCACCGTAAGGTTCTCTTCATCCCTTTCCCCCTAAAATTACGTAAAATTTTCCATAGCATCCAGACCCTTTTAGCTTGCAGAAACTTGTTCCAAATTCGTTTCAGAGTCGATAAATCCGATTTTTATCCACCCTCCGCCCTGCGTAAGCATCCACTTGACTTGATTAGACTTGGTTAGACCCCCTCCCCCCCCCCCTAAACACACAGTGGTCCTGAACAAAAATACATTATTCGACAAAAATGTCAAAAAAAACTGCTGATGAGGCTTTGTTAGGAAACATGTTAACTATCAAAATCCACTAAAATTAAAATCTTACCTGATTGTATTCCCCTACCCCCCACAACCCCCCGGCCCCTGAATTTTTTTTCAAGGCTTGTTACATATCATATGAAACCCCATTGGAAATGCTTTAAAAAGAGACCTCGCCGAGGTTTATATCTTTTGCCGGCACGGAGATATCAGATTTGGTCGTTTGAGAGATCGAAAATTAGACGCTTAATTTTGGGCAATTGAAACGACGATATCTCCGTCCCGGTAAAAGATATAAACCTTGGCGATGTCTCATTTTAAAGCATTTTCTACGGGTTTTCATATAAAATGTAACAAGTCTTGATATGTGACAAGCCTTGGAAAAAAAAAGTGGGGGGCCGGGGGGGTTGTCGGGGGTAGGGGAAGACGATCAGGTAAGATTTTGATTTTAGTGAATTTTGATAGTTAAGATGTTTCCTAACAAAGCCTCATTAGCAGTTTTTTTTGACATTTTAGTCGAATAATATTTTTGTTCAGGACCACTGTGAACATGCTTACGTAATGTATAGACAGCCCCGAACGACTAAAGGAATATTCCTGATAAGGATCTCTTGGCGCGGAAACGAAAGTGTAATAACTTCAAACGCGTAAAAATCTTTTTATTTTTAAAAAAATTTTATGAGTCAAAGTTCGCAAGTCTATACCTATCCATACACCATTTTTTTTAAATTTATGTTTCATTGTAAAAAAAAAAAAAAAAAAAAAAGTCTTCTCTATTAAAATTGGAATCAGTTGAAATCACACCACTGGCCAACGATTTGGAAAAAAATAAATAAACGCAAATCAGCGTCAGCGAATAAACTTTATAATCAACATGTGTAAACATTTCAACTGAAATAAGAAACGTCACAAAATTTAAAAGCACATTCATCCTAAATGGGTCGCCTCACCGTATTCTTGGGTTTGGCTTTTTTCGTTTTAGGTAAGTCAAGTTTTTTTCTTTTTTTTTTTTTTGTTTATTAGATAAGGAGTAAACAGTCTTTGCTCTGAAAATTTTTTTACAGCCGTTTCGGCTCAAAGAGGGTCGAGAAAGCCTTCGAAACAAGCAACCAAAAACGATCGAAGAATAATAGGGGGCGTCGTAGCTGATTTCAGAAAATATGGCTTTATTGTCTCCCTTCAATGGATGAGTAACGGAGAACCTAGTTGTGCAGGATCTATTATCTCTCCGCAATACATCCTGACAGCTGCTCATTGTACTATAAAGTAAGTACCTTGAACTATTACAGTTTTTTGATGCACAACTAGCTTTTACTTAGCTAAGTTTTTTGAGAGATACCAAACAACTGAGTGATAATTTTTTAAACAGCGTAGCGCCCTCAGAGCTTAGAGTTGTTGCTGGTACGCCAAATATCAGAGTTACAACCACCTTGACACAAAGAAGGGCAATAAGTGCTATAATAAATCATCCACAATACAATGCACGAACGAAAGACAATGACATCTCTCTCATCAGATTGAGTACTCCGTTGCAGCTGAATGAGATCGTAAGGGTAAGAGCGAAAAGAAAACCTACTGCATCGAATAATTTTTCGCCTATTTTCAAACTCAAAATTAATAAATTTTTCAGGCAGTGGAACTAGATCGTAATGAAGTCCCTGATTATGATCACCTTTTCATTGCTGGTTGGGGAAGATGGGATCCCAATCTTGTGGACTCATCATACATCCTTAAAGCAGTTGCTGTGCCGAAAGTACCGAGAGCAGAATGCCAAAAGGAATACAATATAATAATCACGGATAATATGATATGTGCCGGTAAACCCTTTTTTCCATAGTTTCACCGAACTCCTTTTGTCTATAAACGATAAAAGTTTCTGAAACTAATTTTTCAGGTTTCGATGAAAAAAGCAATTCGGTTTGTAACGGAGATAGCGGTGGCCCGGCTATATCTTTCTATACTCAAAAACAAGTTGGAATCGTCTCGTGGGGCAACCGACCGTGCGGCTCAGAGAAACCTGATGTTTATGTTAATGTGGCTAGGTACATACCATGGATAAGAAGTCAAACCGGCCTTCAACTGTAAATATAATCGGAATTTGGAATCTCTATTATTTGCTGAACTATAAGATTCGAAATGTCTTGAACTAAAAACAACTTTCAACCAAATAACTCACAACCAAATCTACTAATAAATCGCTTGTATAAAACTTTTACTGATATTGATATTGATACTGATACTGATACTTTTCCCTCTTATCATGATTTCAAAAACAAACCCTACTTATTATAATGTTGCATAACCGAAATATAATCTAGAATTTAATTATTCCAGCATTAATACTGGAGAACGGCATTCCATAAATTGGACGAATGGTGCAGCCCTAGTGCCTGTGTGGGATGGGGACCCCGTCATGCTACATTTTTCCTTGACAAGAAAATGCATGTTTTTTTTTTTTTTTTTTTCTTTTTTCAAAATGAACCTAATTAATGGATTTGTTATAATAAATTTTTTCCTAAGAAACAGATGTATTCTATGTCTCTACTGGAGTAATTGATTATAGCACAAGAGGAAGTGCCCTCAGAATTCGGAGGAAACTAATGATGTCGTAATTGGAAACTACCGTAACATAAGCATCCACATATGATCTTATTTGTTTCCTCCGACCGCTCAGATCACTTCCAATGAACGATACAATCAATTACCTGACGAAATCAATAGACAAGAGACATGATCGTTAATTATGGTGAATAATGAAAGTTCAAAGTTTTCTGGTCATCAAACGGCAATTTTTACTGAAGGAATTTTCTTAAAAATTTAAAAAAAAAATTATAAAGTCGTAAAAACTTTTTGTCACGTGACCCCACTCCCAAAACGTTTCTCATTGGTGTGACGTCATCGTTCACTTTTAAGCGCGCGCTTATTTAAAAACAAAACCACGAGTGCACCTGTTCGTCGTCAAAGATTAACACGGATTTGTTCGTACGACAACTCTTCTTGCTCCGATGGGCATGCCGCCGATAGCTCCCCTATGAGCATCCCTAAATAGTGAACTGTGACGTCACGGTCGTTTCGACGCCAATTCAAACAGCCGAAATTTTTATTCTTTTTTATTCGGTAATTAAACATCGCATGATAGCAGAAATCACATTTACTATTTTTATATGCTAACTTTAGTTAAAAAATATGTTCAGTACAAAATGTGTCTCTTGTCTATTACTCTAGTGTAAGACATCATAAAATCTTTAAAATACTCGCTCAGCATATCCCAAATTAATTTCCGATCCAGTATATCCCACGCACCGTTTATCCAATTATTATTATTATTCGAGCAAATGATGGCTGACGATAAGCAAATTTACCAGCGGGTCATAATTTACTTGAAAATGATTACATCACACGTAATGAATAAACAAACGGAATTCGCTCTTTTTCCCGATTTGGCACTGCAAAATTGAAAAGTAAATAGCGACGAAAAAAAAAGGTCGGAAATTAAATTGATTATCAATTGTTACAATAAAATTTCCGGAGGCGAGTTTCTCAACTTCAAGGGTGCATGCAAACGAGTGATGTTTATTTACAATTATGAGCGAGGGAAAAAAAAAGTTTCCCCGCTATTTTTTTTTCTTTCCCTCGACGATCATTTTATGCCACTTAGCTGTTAGGCGCGATTTTTCTTCGTTTTCTTTATAAAAATCAAAATAGATTTGATTCCATCTTCTTTTTTTTCAATGAATAAAGGGGAAGCGAGATTTTTTTTTTTTTTTTAACTTTTTTTTTTCCTCGCCGGGGTTTTTCTTTTTTCGAAATCAGAGGCGAAGATTCGTTTCAAATGATCAATAAAACTTTTTAAAACAAGTTATGGTATGTAATTTTAAGTAATAAACGTCAAACGAAAGAAAAGTTATTCGGGAATGAACTCTAATGAAACGGAAAAATATTTGGAAGAAAAGAATTTCAAAAGAAGAAGAAGAAAAAAAAAGAACTTCAAAGTATTTCCCAAGTTTCTTCTTCCCCCATTTTTTCGAAAAACCCTAATCAAAAAATTTTAACTCTATCAATTAAGCTGAGATTAATGAAAGAAGTCCTTGTATAATTTAAAGGCGTCTTTTTTCCTTTCTCTTTTTTTTCGAGTTTAATTACTGTTTTTTATTTCAAGATATATAAGATTATAAAATCGTATCATTACAAGAAAAATCTTCAAAAATTTTATATGATTTGAGTGCTAATCAATTCATATATGAATTCATATATGAATCAATGCTTCAATTCATATATGATTATATAAACCTAAAACGTTCAATCTGCGTGTCCGCTTCGACTGAAAGCCGAACTGCAAAAAATCAAATTAGGACTAATCTCTCCCAATGGCCTAAAAAAAAGGAAACTTGGCCATCCTTATGAAAAGGAAACATGGCCTGGGCAAATCCAAAAACAGAAAAGCTAAATATCTGAGGACCTTTTCTTTTAAAAAGACTTCAATTCCGACCACCATCATAATCCTTAAAACTCTCATGCAGGAAAAGGAATATCCTCGTCCTGTTCACTTGCTCTCCTTCCGCCATTTTTCCTTTTTTCAGGTGATCCGAATCATTAAGGAAAAGGCCGGATCCAACTTCGTATTTAAAATGGTAGCGAGAAAAGGAAAACGAAGAACAGGAAAAAAAAAAGGAGAAAGTCATCAAGACACAAGTCGTGAAACTTTTCAAGTATTTGTTTCACAGATTTAACTCCAGTTTTATCAAGTTTACTCTCAACAAATTTCATTAACTAACTTTTTTTTTTTTATTCTCGGACTTTGAACAAACCCGACTTACAAATCAAAGACAAAAACTTTTGACTTTGTATAACCTTAATCGAAAAACTTTTTTTTTTGTCTTCTTTTTTTCCCACCCACTGCATACTTTTTTTTTTTTTTTCCTTGCAATACACGGATAATGACGAACCGTTTAAAATGTCACAGTCACGATAACGCGGGACAGAGAATATTTCAGACTCGACGACATAAAAAGATTAATATCGGTATTTATATCGACATAAGAGTTTCATATACGGATGATCGATGAAGGTTTTTGACGTTTTTTTAAAGCCGTATTTGGTAATTTATCAATTGAGTTCAATACACAATATCGACGGAACTTTGAATTCAAAACTGAGCCGCTAATGGATTCCACGAAAAAAAAAATCGAATCGTATAGTTGTTTTCATATTTTTGCAGTTCGAAATAAACGACCTTTAACGACAATAGGCACTTCATAGGATTAAGAATGGAGTTTAATAAGTCACTAAGTCGTCGCACGGACTCTGAAGAGTCCATTAGAACTAGAGTAGTATGACGATTTGACCTTGATTTCGGACACTAAGGGGTTCAACGTGTTAAAGATCAGCTGTTGGCCTTTAGTAAACACCACTCTCGGAGCTTTCAAAAAATCTACCGGATTTAAGGCTTTTAGGCCGAAATTTCACAATGGAACATGTTTCAGTAACTTGCTGTTCAACATGCTGCAACGTTAGAAAAGCTAATTGCAATATAGCATATTGCCAATATATTGTTCAACACGTTGCAGCTTCGAAACATGTAGCCAACATGCTGTGCAACATTGAAAAATGAAAAATAAAAAAGTCAAGACCACTCTTCTAGTGCCTCTGGTGTGATATTTCACTGAACATCTTCTTGGTTCCCTCTGTGTTCCACATACCGATAAAGCCCAACCAAGAGAATTACATCCCCTGCCTTAAAGTAGTTTTAGGTTTGATGGGCGTTTGAAAAATAAAAAAGTTGCCAACATGTTTCTATGCTACAATATGTTGGAAACATGTTTCGAATGTTTAAAACGTCCATCAACATTTTACATTTCAAGATGCCATCATTCGATATCTATCAGCGCATCTTAAATTTGGTTTCCAAAAGTTACATATCGGAAACAAAGATGGATATCTTTGTTTACAAAATGTCCCAAGTAAGACAATTCTCTGCCCCAATTCAATGCCCCAAGTATCTTAAAGAGAATTTTAGAGTTGAGACCTCTTAAAGAAGTTTTATAATACGATAATGTCCCACCTTGAAGACGTTTTAAAGGCGTCATCCTCTTAAAGATGTCTTGGACATGTCTTAAAGCCGTCTTCAAAGTGGCGTATTTGGGGAAAAAAATTAGTTGGGGAAAAAAATATTATACGGGTTTCTAGCACATCATTTTTAGGGGTTCAAATCGATGATAGGCTGCAGTGGACAGATCATGTGAATGCACTATGTGCCAAATTAAGCTCCACAGTTTTTCTTCTGAGAACATTGTCCCGAGTTTGCGATAGGCACACACAAAGATTGGTCTACTTCAGCCTCTTCGAATCAGTGATGCGGTATGGAATTATTTTTTGGGGGGGGTCAGGGGTCGAAAATATGGGGAGAATATTTGTATTGCAAAAAAACGCAATCCGGTGCATAACGGGGAATCAAAAATGGGAAAGGGTTGGGGACCACTACCAACCTGTTTCTTGCCGACCCATTTTTAAAGAACATATGATCCTAACTGCACCGGCTTGCTACATCTATGAAGCAATCCGATTTTTTGAGAAAAATGGGGGTGGGATAACTGTAGGGGAAGCTTCAGCATATAATACCCGCAACGCGAAGGACCTTCGACTACCCAAAGTTCGACTAGAAAAATCCAGGCAAGACGTGTTGTATGCTGGAGCTTTATTTTTTAACAAACTGCCGGGCAAATAAAAGATTTAAGGGGAAATAAAGAATTTGGTGCTAGGGTGAAGAAATGGTTGGTAAATAACGTGATATACTCGGTGGCAGAATATTTGCAGAAACCATCAGAGGCGTATTAATGTCTTCATTGTATTTAAGTATTATTGTAATTTCTTTTTTTTTTTATTTTTTTTTTTCTTTTTCTTTCTCAATTTATAATTAAGGACGAAGCCGATAACTGTTTTTGTTTTTATGGTTTAATATATTTACATTACATTACATTTATTATTAGACATTATAACATAATTATTATATATTATTATATATTATATAAATATTAGACATTATAACATAATATAATTATAAATTAGACATTAGCGTATTATAAGACATCTTTAAGAACTCTCAACTTTTCTGCCTTATCTGGGTGTCGGATAAGCCTTCCAGATAACAAAGTATATCCCAGTCCCGAGGACCTCATAAGGATATTTATTGGACGTCCATTGGATTTACGTATGTCCGCAATGATCCAAAAAGCGTCCTTTGGACGTCCTATGGATATCTAATGGACAATTCCCAGAATGTCGAATGGATTAAAAATGCTACCTGGGCTCTAGTCAGAATTATTAACACTTGCCAATAAATAAAGAAAGGAAGCGGGAAAGTTGCTTTCTTTGAAATCAAATCAAAGTTTCAACCCAAACGGCCGTACTACAGCAACGATTTCTACATTATTTTGCGTTAAATGAAAAGGAACTTACTCCAGCGATAAACAGATTCTTCAGATATTTTTGACGTAATGAAGGCACCTTCTGCCGTACCCGTCACCCGTTTTCAAGAATTCTTGAACCTTTTTCTCACGAGACCGTAATTACTGCTTAAAATCTCATATGTAAATTTAGGAATATGTTATAAATCGGCGTGGCGTGGACGTCGCCTTTTGCTTCGAATTAATTAAAAACTGTTTTTTTTTTTTGCATCGCTTCATTAGTTCGGAAGCGCTAACTAAAATCCCGGAGGGAAAACTACACGGTTTTTCAAAGGAGAGGTAAAGGAACCGGAGGCAAGGAGAGGCAATAATATACCGGTGACATGGTCAAGCTGTTGCTTGTTATTTATTGTAATTAATGTGTTCTTGGGTTCCTGCCAAAGTACCATGCTTCCTTTGCTCTCAACTGAAATTTCTATGAAAAAGGAGAGGGAGGTTCACTATTTTTTGCAGTAGTGCCCTATTTTCTCCGCTTTCCTCTAATTTAACATCCGATTTCCTTGATTTTCATATTACGGTCGTTTAAGCCGGAACTTTAATTCGATTTCAAAGAAAACAACTTTCCCGCTTCAAAATAGTTTTTCCAATTTATAATTTTTTTTTTTCTCTTCGGGGTTCACCCAATATTCCGATACAGCTTATACGCCTCAAATAAAATAAAATACAGGGAAAAAAAACTAATATTTTCCAATTTCGAAATCACTGCGAAATCCCAAAAATCGGGAAAACATTTATGTTTCAAAGGGGAATTTAACGTTTTGCTTTGTTTCCGGTTTAAGAATCGAAGAAAAATCCCGGAAACCCAATTACGTTAGTTAAATTGCGGCGTTATTCATTATTGATTCAGTCAGCAATGTATTGCTGAATCCCTGCTGTAGGATATTGACAGATGAAGTTTTATTTTATCAATTTGTGCTTTTATCGGGACGCCGCAAATGTGTGTTTATAAACTCCGCTATGTTTGTCCACTTCTTTATTCAAAGGAAAATAAATTGCAAGGTGCGGACTTGTAAAATGGATTTTATGAAAATGTAAATCCCCTTTCTCATCCGAGTCATTATCATTTCCAACGTGCATTTGATAATTGTAAATGCTTTTTGTTTATCTGAAACAATTGGAACGCCGCTTATTCATGAATAATTTCCTTTTATAAAGTGTTACCACATTTTTTTGTTCTTTTTTTTATGCGATTAGAGAAAATAATTTTCGAGTATAGAAACTTCAAAAAATTAAAGAAAACGCCTTTCAAAAGAAAAAAAAAAAAGATGGGAACTTAATCAGTCCAAAGTTTCGCCTTAGGTCTAGTAAATGCTGAAAAGCAAGCAGTTGGGCGATCTGCCAAACACCGACTCTTTAGTTGACCATTAGGTCTAGTAAGGTTAGCTTGGAAAATTGATAGTAAAAGTGCAGAAAAATAGATAAACACAAGTCGGGTCGGATAACGATAAAGTTGTCGTACGAGGACGATCAAGGTGTGGATGATAAAAATAATTTTAATAATAATTTATACATAATAGAAATGATTATGTCTTAACATAATAGAAGATATTATGTCTTTATAGAAAGACATAATATTTTTATGTCTTTCAGCTAATACTGTAATTGGTATTTACATACTGTTGTGTTAGCTTTAGCTTAAATAAATAAATAAATAAATAATAATAATGCAAATACTATGGTGGTTCTTCTTCTTCTTCTTCTTCTTCTTACAGTGCCGTACCTGTGTCCAGGCGGAGGCGACCATCAATAAGACTTTTATATTCGTCTCTATCGAGGGCAATTCTGAAGAGCTCCTCGACGCTTAAACCGGTCCAAGCTCTTAAATTACGCAGCCACGATAGGTTCTTCCGGCCTATTCTCCTTTTTCCTTCGATATGTCCCTGAATGACCGTCTTCAAACGATCATATTTAGATCCTCTGAGAAAATAACCAAAGCATTCCAACTTCCGTCGTTTTAAGATTTGCAAAACTTCTCTCTCTCCCTATGCAATCTTCGCAAAACCTCGTCGTTGGTTACCCGATCGACCCATAAAATTCGAATGATTCGAAGCAATACTATGGTAAAGACTGAAAAATAAAAACGAGTAGTTTTAGAGGATCCATGGCCTCATCCGTTATCACCTTCGTCGTCAATGTTACCATCTTTGTCTTTTTGACATTTAGGTCAAACGCAATGACCGACCAGTGAGAACCTAGATCCTCTTTGTTCCGGGGGTCGTTTATCTCAATGTTAGTGTGGTAGTTCAATTCTGCGGTCGATAAAGCTTGAACCGAACGCTGTTTACGAAACCTAGGATAAAATCAAAATCCTGCAACGACAATACTCCTAAGCTATCCTCAAATCAGCAAAAGTCCATTTGTCATTACTATTGGTCTGTTCAACCATCTGAAACATGAAGGATTGCTTTTATTGAAATTTTTAGGTTTTTACATGCAATGTCCGAATAGTTCAAACATGTTGATATAATAGAATCCGTTATCCAGCCAATGTCCTTTAAAATGGAGATATCTTCGTCCAAATTGGCAATATAAAAATTTTCGTCATCATCCGAGTTGCTTTGAGACTAATTCTTTTTATCTTTGGCTAAACGTAAGGAATTACTTAAGTCCACAATGCTTTGCAGTAGATGATTCTTTCCTGTTTCTAATTTTGAGATTTTTTCCTCCCTAGCTGAAAGGGTTTCGCGGAGCGTTAATAAATCTGAATTATACAGATCGATCTGGGCTTGGAGTACTTCATTGTTCTTTTGTAGTTCAAAAATTTCTCCTTGAAGTTCGGTGTTTTCCTTGTAAAGGGCGTCATTTAAAGCGCCTTCCCTTCGTATGCGCTGCTGAAGGCCTATATTCTCCATTTGAAGAAGTGCATTATCAAGTTCTTGACTCAGTTCCAGCATCGTTCTTCAGCTTCAGATGTGGAGGATACACTTGCTGCTTTACTCTGAGCAGTTGAAAATATGTCTTCCGTGATATTAAGGGATCGATGTGGAGTTGAAAATTGTATTGGAGAAATAAGATTTTTAGTTTCCTCCATGTCGTATGTTTTGATCTTTTTGTTGTAAATTAGCACAATTAGAAAGAAAAAAAAAATTTTTAAAGTTCAAAAATTGAAAAAATTTAAAAACTATTAGTAAGACCAGTATAGTGAGCAGATTATGAACTATTATAAGACTAGTACTCGTGCAGCGATGCCGGGATGTAAACAAAGATGTCTTTTTGTGCTTCATCGACTATGAGAAGGCGTTTGACAGGGTTCAACATCAGAAAATGTTAGAAATCCTTCAGCGCATAGGGCTCGACAGTCGAGATGTGAGGCTTATTGCGAACCTTTACTGGAACCAAAGCGCAAGCGTGCGGGTCGAAAATGAGTTATCGGATGAAGTCCAAATACAGCGTGGTGTTCGTCAAGGCTGTGTATTGTCTCCGTTACTATTTAATTTATATTCGGAGATGATTCTTTCGGAAGCTTTAGATGGCCTTAATCTAGGGATCGTGATCAACGGCGAGGACATTAACAATTTACGTTATGCAGACGATACAGTCTTACCTACAGGTAGTGCAGAAGATCAGCAAACCTTGCTCGATCATGTAAATGCAGTGAGTAATAGGTACGGCTTAATCATAAATACACGAAAAACAAAGTTTATGGTTGTCAGCAGGAAAAATGTTGATGCTAGACTTTTTATCGCCGGAGAGGAAGTTGAACGGGTGCACTCGTATAAATATCTCGGAACCCTCTTGAATGATTCGTGGGATTGTAGCCAGGAAGTCCGAGCTCGTATAGAGCAAGCCAGGGGGACTTTCTTCAAAATGAGAGACCTGTTGTGCAATCGCAACTTGAGCCTCCAAACGAGGATCCGTATCGTCCGATGTTACGTATTTCCCGTGCTCTTGTATGGACACGAGGGATGGACGTTAACGAGGACGTTGGAAAAGAAGTTGGAGGCTTTTGAGATGTGGGTATACCGTCGAATGCTAAAAATTTCGTGGACTGACAGGGTGAGAAATACTGACGTCTTGGCTCGTATGAAGAAGGAAGTAGAAATTTTGTACGAGATCAAGCGTCGGAAGCTCGATTATTTCGGCCACGTAATGCGAAATGAAAAATATCGCCTCCTTCAGCTGGTGATGGAGGGTAAGATCGAGGGTAAGCGCGGTCAGGGTCGTAGGAAAACCTCATGGCTCAAAAATCTAAGAGACTGGTTTGGTGTCGATTCCTTGGGTCTTTTTCGAGCAGCGGTCGACAAAATAAAAATCTGCCAGATGATAGCCAATCTTCGTCGCGGAGCTGGCACTTAAAAGAAGAAGAAGAAGTAAGACCAGGAAATAGTTTAGTCAATTCCCGAGAGATGGAGCTAGCAGTCCTAAGGTGTAAATAACCGGTTGTGATTCATGGCTTTGAGATGTCATTTAATGTCAATGATAACTATTCGTTCAGTTGTAAGGCTGATGTATCAGGCATTTATTTCATAACTTTAGTATAACTCGATCGTATGGTTGACAATCCTTTGCAATGTTGATAGACTTTAACCAGTTTAGGTTATGCGATTAGCAAAAACACTCGATCAACATTTAATAGGAAATCCCAAGCACAACTAAAAAGCACGTTACAATCGCAAATTGCATGTGTAAAAAGTCTGAGTGTTTGTTTCGCGAACCGACGGCTAATTATAGACCTGCCTGTGAAATTCACACAGAAAAAATTAGAACAACACATACTCGAACCCTTTCACAACTCTTTTTCAATTTTTTTATTTGAAAAGCTCTAGATTTAGATACTTTATAAAAGTTTTCTTTGAAAGCTTTTATCTCATAGTTCGTAAGACAATCTGGAATAACTTTTTTTTCTTTTTCAGATGAAGATGAGCTGGACTAGGGCTACGTTTTAATCAAAGGGGAAAAAAAAACCTCCACGATCTCATGCGTTCGAAAATACGGGGCCCATAACCTGGTGTGATTTCATTTTCTCAATAGAAAAACTTATCGGATATTGATTAACGCTTAGCGAAAGGTGACGGCCTTATAGTAATGTGCAACTTTTCTTCGGCTGCCACACATTGCCTCTTTCTTATCTCTCTTTTAACCTCTTCGAACCTTTTTTTTTTTTTTTTCCTGAATCGAAAAATAAATTGTCCGAGGGAAAAAAAAACGAATTCCAAAAAATTAGCATTTTCTACTCTAGAAAAAAACAGACAGGGAAACGTCTGTCTCAGATGTATACGTCAGAGTTAAAAGGGAATGAGGAGTGGTGGTGGAAGGAGGAGAAGAGGTTATAAACAAGTCGGACCCAGAGCAAATAATTTACACACTGTCACCCTGCAGTCTTTTTAATTCCGAAAGTAATCGTTTAAATCGTTCTTTTTTGTTTATATATTCGTGCCTGAACGATTTATTGGATACAATTACATTATAAATCTTTACTCTTTCGCTGTGTTGTATTTCTGGGATTCAATAACATGTATATAAGCAAAAAGGAATATGATAAAAATGAAGCAAAGCGGAAGGACCCAGAGGGCGATTTCGTAAAACGACAACTCTCGCCCCCTAATGATTTTATCTTAAGTAAAAAAAAAAGAAAGAAAAAAACTTATTCTCTTATCATTCTGCATGGGTCGGACTTTCAGTCTGAGAGTTAAGTTAACCCTCCGTATCCGGATCACTCTAAAAACAACCTCAGGCGAACGTTTACCGAGAATAAACCTTCTAATTCTTATTTCCCTGAAAATCAACATAAAAGAAGAGCAAAAAAGATTTCCACAGTTTAATTTAACCAAAAGCACAAAAAAAATCTTTTTTAAAAAATTAAAAAAAAAAAAAGAATTCAGAATATTTTTTTTCCTTCCAATTTGAAGTTTTTATTGATCCCTTAAAGGTTCTAGTTCGTTTACATAACCGGCCGGCTAGCCGGGCGGTGTACACATTTTAACGATAAAAAAATATTTAAAATTTTTTTTTTTGAATCCAATATTTTATACATGAAAACGGGGTCTAACTGCACCGAAACCGTACCCAAAACGTTTCGTTATGTTCAGAGATAAATTTCCATGATATTAAATGCATGAACAACAGTTAATAGCTCTTATATTTGAAAATATTTAATTGTTTTCGCAAAAAAAAAAAAAAAAAAGAAAAAAAAAATGTTTATTTCCGAGAGACTAGTGCAGCGCTCTAGCGGTGAAAGCGCGAACTATTTCAAAAACAAAAAGAAGAATGGCGTCGTATTTTTTTATTTCGAAAACATTAAAAAAAATTATCAAATTTACGCACAGTAAAGCCTTTTTCATACACTTTCAATAACGAATGTTTACCTTTTAAACATAACAAAACGTTTTGTCACGGTTTTAATTAAATTTTTTTTATTGTTAAAAAAAGTTTAATATTTTTTTTTTTTTAATTCAGTTTTTCACACATGAAAATGACATCGGATCGCACTGAAACCGTGGCAAAACGTTTTGTTATGCTTAAAAGGTAAAGATTCGCTATTGAAATCGCATGAAAAAGGCTTTATAGTTCCTAAATTTGATAATTTTTTTAAATGTTTTCGAAAAAAAAATAAGACCGCCATTTGCTTTTTGTTGTTGAAACAGTTCGCGGATTCACCGCTAGAGCGCTGCACTAGTCTCTCGGAAACAAACATTTTTTTTTTGCTGCGAAAACATTTAAAGATTATGAAATATAAGAACAATTAACTCTTGTTCATGCATTTAATATCGTGGATCTTCACCTCTGAAGATAACTAAACGTTTTGGTACGGTTTCGGTGAAGTTAGACCCCGTTTTCATGTATAAAATATTGGATTAAAAAAAAATTTTTTAAATATTTTTTTATCGCTAAAATGTATACACCGCCCGGCTAACCGGCCGGTTATGTAAACGAACTAGAACCTTAAATCTTTTTTTCCCGTTCCCATTTTTCCCCAAGCTCCTTTTACATTATCTTAGACAAAACCGCATATTCGTATCAAAGATTTGTTGCCTTTCCTTCAATTTTTTTTTTTTATTTTTAATGCCGTCAGATTTTTTTTTGACATTTTTCATGTTCATTAATATACATTTTAATTTGACGTTTTCTTTCTAAAAAATAGGATGCGCTTATGTATTATGATACTGCTGATTTATGTATATAAATCAGAGCGAAAAAAAAATAAGCACTTTGTTATAACCGAATACGAAACGTCGTAAGTTATTTATCTGACGTGCCTCTCCGAGTTTTTCCTGACAAAAGCCAATTGGGGACAGCTGACGAAATTTCAACATATGTGTTCGCGGTTATGCAAAAAGGGAAGGTTTCGACTTTTGGTTTTCAAGTTTAATCTTGTTTGCCGTCTTCGATCCTTCTTTATGAGCTCATTTTTGGTGTGACCCTTTTTCGGGTTTTATCATTCTCGTAAATAGAATGTAAATGCAACCTTTTGTCGGATTCGAAATTCAATTTAATCAAAATCACACTATATTATGCGATTGACTTAACATCAATTTCAGAGCTTCCTAACTTTTTCTTTATCAAAATATACATGTATCTTGATGAATTTTGTCAAGATTGATATAAACCGAGTTTAGACTTTATGTAAGAAAAGGATAGAGTTGCCAAGTACAAAAGAAAAAATTCTGATACCCAGGACTTAAACGTAAAACGAGTGAATGTTGTGAAAACATTTTCAGAAAATTACTTAACAAAATTAAGTCGGAAGTGTTTCAGACACTTCTGGACACTATCCGGAAGGCATTGCCGGATTCAACACCAGATAAAAAATCTTTCTTAACAGATCAATCGCAATTCAAGACCATCATCTACCAGATATATAAAAACCAGGGGTCCAAAGCCGATGCCAACCGCGGTGGAAATATAATATCATATTTTTTGATAAATTTTGTCAGAGGGATCCTAGTAGGGTCTGAATTTTTTCGAAAAACGACTGTTATGGGAAATTGTATTGGTGCCGATTCCAGCATCGGTACCAGCACCAGCGCCAAAAAGTTCGCTCTTACTGTGCCGGCGCTGGAGCCAGCTCGAGCATTTTGAATATTTCGGGGCCGATGCCGGCCAACCAATTTTTACCGGCTTCGGATTCCTGATAAAAACAACGACAATCTCCCATTCCCAGGCGCGAGGGGTTGTCCTCTTTTTTAATTTCGGCTTATACTTGACTTGAATTACATTTGAATTACAGGAATTATATTAGGTTGGAATTACGTTAACATACACTGAATTACAATGAAATACGCTTCGAGTACGCTGTTTACGGTAAATTAATTAAGTTGGAATCATTTTATTTTGAATTTCGTCAATTTTTCGACGAGTGGACAACCTTTTGTCCGGGTGGGCAGTTTTTTCCACCTTTTTTTTTTTTTTTTTAAGGAAAACACACTAAAGAAGTACAAACAACGTCAAGAATAAGAGGCTAATCGGTCCCTTTCATAGACGCACAGTGGTCCTGAACAAAAATATTATTCGACAAAAATGTCAAAAAAAACTGCTGATGAGGCTTTGTTAGGAAACATGTTAACTATCAAAATCCACTAAAATCAAAATCTTACCTGATTGTCTTCCCCTACCCCCCCACAACCCCCCCGGCCCCTGAATTTTTTTTCAAGGCTTGTTACATATCATATGAAACCCCATTGGAAATGCTTTAAAAAGAGACCTCGCCGAGGTTTATATCTTTTGCCGGCACGGAGATATCAGATTTGGTCGTTTGAGAGATCGAAAATTAGACGCTTAATTTTGGGCAATTGAAACGACGATATCTCCGTCCCGGTAAAAGATATAAACCTTGGCGATGTCTCATTTTAAAGCATTTTCTACGGGTTTTCATATAAAATGTAACAAGTCTTGATATGTGACAAGCCTTGGAAAAAAAAAGTGGGGGGCCGGGGGGGTTGTCGGGGGTAGGGGAAGACGATCAGGTAAGATTTTGATTTTAGTGAATTTTGATAGTTAAGATGTTTCCTAACAAAGCCTCATTAGCAGTTTTTTTTGACATTTTAGTCGAATAATATTTTTGTTCAGGACCACTGTGAGACGCATATATAAAAAGTCAATCGACTTTTCAACTTTTCAACCTTCAGCATTTAATTCCTCAGTCTCAGCTCGAGGACGTCTCTGTTCAATGAAAATCTTTAATATTTATTTTTGTGATAGCTGGTATCGGGAAAACGGGCGCTCATAAGCTAACACATATAGGCAACTTGTGTTACAAAAAAAAAAAAAAAAAAAAAAAAAACAACCGAGAATTGCTCGCCTGCTTTATACTGTGCTTATGGCTCTAGCAGGCGAGCAATTCTCGCGTACTGCAGATTGCATAGCTACCCCCGTAATCCCGATACCAGCTATTATACATTTTGTCAAGGTTTCTGTTGGTTGGCAATACCTGCATTTGTACGTGCGGAGAAAACTGCGCTAACTTGCGTATATTTCTGAGCATTTAACTGCTCTTTTTATTCCTATGCTCCGAGCACTAAATGGGTTGACATGAAAATGGAATAATAATGTCGGTTTGTTTAAATAAACAGTGGCAGGATCCTAAAAATACCCATCAAAAGTGCAGATTAATTCGTAAAAAAATAAGAAAATTTAGCGCAGTCCTCTGTACAGATCCACGTATTGCCAACGAACAAGAACCTTCAGAGCTGAAATTCTGTTACGTCTCCTTTAGGTCAACTCTTGAGTAAAAACAACAAGGATCAGAATTTACAGTTTACACATGGGCAACTCCTTCCCTTTGATGCTTATACACTCCGGACTCTTTAGGATTAAAAAAAAGACTAAGCCCGATTTTTAAGGCGTAAAAAAAGGTTCTCTTAAAAAGTAAATAAAAAACATCTCTTTCAAAATTATTCGTAACAAAAAAAAAAAAAAAAAAAAATCCAAGAAAATAAAATGGGGTTAAAAAAAATTGCGGACATAAGCAATGAAAAAAAAAAACTGATTTAATGAATTAGACAAAAAAAAGCAACCAATTTTTTTTTTCGTAAAACTTTATTAAAAAACGAAGGAAAAGTTATCTTGTTATCGAGTTTGATGATGAAAAAAAAAAAAAAAAATCTACTCGAGTTACTTTCCTATATCGCTACCGGAGAATGAGGGTGATGTAACGTGAAACCGTATTTTCTTTTTCCGTACCGGGTCAAAGTGAAAAAAAGTTAAGCAATGCGACAATACAGCGAAGAAGAAAAGAAATCCCACATAAACGTGAAAAAAAAAATTCTCACCTGGAAAATGTTCTTTTCCTCGACATGTGGAAAAAGGTGCCATTATGGGAAAAAGCTTTCATGATTTAAAATTCAAAATTTGTTTTCCACCTGCGAACCGGGTTCTATTTTGAAAGAGAAAAAAAAGGGAGAAAGGAAAAAAAAGGCGAAAGATTCTTAGAGCGATAAAGACGAAAGGTTTAATCCGGGATCTAATTAAACCATTTCTAAACATAAATGGTCCTTAATTTAGATCTAACGCAAAAGGAAACGGCGGGACATGAGAACCCTTTAACGGGGGGAGGGGAAAGAGAGTCCGGTAACTGAAAATATGTTTCAACCTTATCTTTACTTTCCATAAGCAGTTCATGCATTTTCCGAGTGTAGCGAAAATTTCTCGGAGAAATGAATCCGTCTGCTTCTTTGTAAAGCGTCAGTTTTGAGTCTGATTTTACGTATACTTGGCTGGAGCTCCTCTTATTTCAAAGTTCGCAAACGAATAAATTTCCCCCGCTTTTAATCTAATTAAATAACGAGCCTCAAGGAAATAAAAACAGAAAAGGCAAAGAATTAAAATGAGTTAATTGTTATTAATTAAGATAATAATCCTCATTTTAAAATATAATGTGGTGAGTTACAATGAGCGGGCATATGGGAACCGAGGGAACCGCAGAGGTTAGAGATAACATAATCTGGCTGGGGAGGTTCATAATTTAACACAAAAACACGGCCACTTTGCCGAGTTTTACCCCTGTCGGGCTTAAAAAAGGGATTTCTGTCTAAATAGCACAGCGGGTAATTGCTAGTCCGAGGCCAAAGGCGATTCCAGATGTTCTCAATGTTCTCAAGTGTTGCGGACTGCATAATAAAATTGTTTTATAAACTCTTTCGACCTTTACCTTTTATCCATTGCGGGATAATGTCCCGTACATTCTCAATGAATATTATTTTAAGAAATAAAAAAACTTTATATCGAAATACTTTTTTAATATATATTTTCCATAAATAAAGTTTTATTTTGTTTTGTTTTGTTTTGTTTAGATTTCTTGTGGGAATTCGACTATTCAGTTTGAGTTAATTAAGTTGCCTACTGTTATTTGCTTCTTTGTGGAAATATACTTAGGTGGATCGATTTTCAGCGAATTTCAAAATTCGAAAATGCGTAGTACGGCGTTCAGACGATTATGGGAAAAGGCACAATCAAGGTAATGGTACCGAAACCGTTTGAAAAAAAGTGGTGTGGGTCCATCTAAAATATTTTATTAATGAGAAACCTAGTCGCAAAACGCATTCCGCTTGGAGCGCTGGATGTCTTTAACGGGAAACCTATCAAAAAAAGTTGGACATCAGATTAAAGAGTTAAGACTGACTACCGTTAAAGACACAGTGCTCCAAGCGGAATAGTTCTTCTGGATTTTTCGTTAAATTGCGCTCCCACAGATCCACGGTCATGCAGGTCAGACCACTGCTGTATAAAAAAGTATCCCCAAAATCGAAGCAGCAGGATCGTAAAATTCTGCTTGATAGATGGTTGGAGCTGTATTCGGGGAGTCGCGTCATATGCCCTCCATCACTGAGAAAAACGTTAAAGTTAGATTTACTGTAATACAGTTATCGACAACTGTAATTTACGGTTAGAATATGAGCGACTGTAATATGGTTATCTTTTACTGTAAATTAAAGTTAAAAATTATATATGGGAGGTGTTTCTGCTTCCTTATAGTAACTTTTACTTTATGCTTATAGTAAACTTTACTTTAATTAACAGTAATAAGTTCTGCAAACAGCCATCTTATTTCTTTTATAAAAAGCAAATCTCAATGATTTTTGTTAAGAAAATAATGAGAAAGGATTCAAATGCATTCATAGTTACCATTTAGACCGGAAAAAACGATTTCTATATCGAAAAAAAAAGAAAAAAAATCGGATAGACCGAAACCCGAACCAGCGACCTGAGGGTTGTAAGCCCGTACCACTGTTCACTACACCACGTCACGTTCTGCCGGAAGTCGTCCAAAAATTGATATATGAAGCTTGAAGTGTCTTCTTCTTCTTCTTTTAAGTGCCAGCTCCGCGACGAAGATTGGCTATCATCTGGCAGATTTTTATTTTGTCGACCGCTGCTCGAAAAAGACCCAAGGAATCGACACCAAACCAGTCTCTTAGATTTTTGAGCCATGAGGTTTTCCTACGACCCTGACCGCGCTTACCCTCGATCTTACCCTCCATCACCAGCTGAAGGAGGCGATATTTTTCATTTCGCATTACGTGGCCGAAATAATCGAGCTTCCGACGCTTGATCTCGTACAAAATTTCTACTTCCTTCTTCATACGAGCCAAGACGTCAGTATTTCTCACCCTGTCAGTCCACGAAATTTTTAGCATTCGACGGTATACCCACATCTCAAAAGCCTCCAACTTCTTTTCCAACGTCCTCGTTAACGTCCATCCCTCGTGTCCATACAAGAGCACGGGAATACGTAACATCGGACGATACGGATCCTCGTTTGGAGGCTCAAGTTGCGATTGCACAACAGGTCTCTCATTTTGAAGAAAGTCCCCCTGGCTTGCTCTATACGAGCTCGGACTTCCTGGCTACAATCCCACGAATCATTCAAGAGGGTTCCGAGATATTTATACGAGTGCACCCGTTCAACTTCCTCTCCGGCGATAAAAAGTCTAGCATCAACATTTTTCCTGCTGACAACCATAAACTTTGTTTTTCGTGTATTTATGGTTAAGCCGTACCTATTACTCACTGCATTTACATGATCGAGCAAGGTTTGCTGATCTTCTGCACTACCTGTAGGTAAGACTGTATCGTCTGCATAACGTAAATTGTTAATGTCCTCGCCGTTGATCACGATCCCTAGATTAAGGCCATCTAAAGCTTGAAGTGTCTAGTTTTAAATAATTTTCATAGACTGACTTTCGAAGAAAGAATCCCGCACAAAATAATAGGAATTTGGTTATCGAATAAAATTCCATTTGTTTTTGTTTTTCTTTTGTTTGTTTTTAAATTTAAATTTCATCCGACAGCCGAATTCCTATTATTTTGTGCGGGGTTCTTTATCTTTTCTAAAAATACCAAGCATTAAAATTGAATATTAAAGAAGCGCAAAAATGAGAAAATAAACAACAAACTTACATTTCTTTATTAAAAAAAATTAATTAGGCCTTTTTAATTTTTTATTATTTTTATTTATTAGTTGAGACTAAACTAACTTTTTTTTTTTTTGAAAATTTTCCTTCTTAATGTTAATTAAAGAAAAAAAAAGAATTCGTTAGGGCTGAAATAAGTAAATATGACATGTTTTTCAATTTTTCGTCCGCAATACATTAAGATATTAAGCCTTAACAAATTAGATAATACCTATCGGTTTGCCGGCCACCTTTTTAAATTGGGTAAAATAAATTGCTCACAGCACTTACTACGGTAAATTTTACAATAAATAATGTAAAGGACACTATAACGCTGACTTGCAATCCGTTATAGTAAATTTAGCTCTAATTTTAAAGTAACGATTACTTTAAAATGAATATCTCCGAAATAGCAGATTTAACTATAAGGTTAATGTAGATTCTGCTGTAAATTAAAGTAAATCATACATTAAATTCAATATGCACTTTTTATAGTAGATTTAACAATATTTTTAAAGCAAAAATTACTTTAGAACTATTCAATTAAAGATGGCGGATTTGAACTATAATTTAAAGTACATTTCACTTTAGCAAAAGTAAAATTTACTTTTTTCAGGTTAGATTTACTATAATCTTATACAGTAATTTTAACCTTATTACGGTCGTTCATTTTTTTCTCAGTGATCAAGGAATGCTCATATAAATGTCTCATAAGTAAAAAAATTAGGAGTAATTATTTTCGTGTATTATTTATTCTATAAATAAAGGATATTTATCTATTATCTAGACTTAACCATTTCTCTTAGTAGCTCACATAGCTCACATAGCATAACCATCACAGCATAGGAGTCCTCTATCATTTGTCTAAAAAATATTTCTTAAAAAATTCAAGCCTTTAAACCTCCTGATTAGGCTTCCCTCCGCATTGAACCGCTCAAAACGCATAACCATAACAACTAAGGGGTCGTCAATCTTCTTTCACGTTCCTAAAAACAAAATTCATAAAACAGGATCACATTTTTTACTACCCAAATCAGGGTTAGGATCTTCGAAATGACGACCCCGGGTTTATGGAAAAAGAAGAAAAAAAAAAAAAAAGCTTCCCGGAAAAATCTCTTGAGGTTACGGAAAAAAATAGAATAAAAACTCGAGATGAATTCCTGATTTTCCAAACGTCAAAATGACAAATTTCCATTTTTGTCTTCGGGAAAAGAATCAAAATTAAAAAGATTTGACAATTAAATGTATATCTACAGAATCCCTTTCAATTTTTCTTCCTTCCTTCTTTAATGGAAGTTAAAGTTACCCCGATAATCTCGCTCCCGTTTATGATATTGTAAAATGCATTTTTCAAAGCTCGGATATTTTCGCCGACGGTAATAATTCGGGGGAAAAAAATCCAATAAAATTATTTTCTGTTAAAAAAAAAAATTGCCGCCAATCCATCAAAAAAAAAATAGGTAATTGGCAACGTTTCTTCATTTCGGGAAATGTTTCATCTCCGATCATAAAATTTCGATCGAAAAAGCTTTTTTTTCCCCAAGAACATTCTCATAAGTAATGGAATGTATAAAATATAAGAGAAAATGAATCAAAAATCGGACCATCAGGAAGTAAAAAAAAAAAAAAAAAGTGAACTCTCAAAGTCAGACATATGAAAGGGATTCAAATATTGAAATCAGTGAAGTGATTGATGATTGGAAAACTAAGAATTAGCATTTCATCGCAATTCATCACTTTTCCGTAACTTTTTATTTTTTTATTCCCCTCTCGATTTTTTTTCCGCTCATCATATTTTGCTACGTTTTCCTTTTCCTTTTATATTTATATTTATATATAAATTTTTTCGAAACAAGTTATTATCCTCTTTTCAAATCAGAGTTTAACAATTTTATCGAAATCGATCAAAAAACAATTTGAAAATTATCCGGCAGCACTTAAAATTATTTACAGAATCTATGAGTAAACTTTTAACACGGTAAACATCCTAAGAACATTTTGTAAACTTTTTCATTATTCCTTTTTGTTGATCTTTGTCTGAAAAGTTTTTTCCTCATTTCGCAGCATCCTGTACCTAAGGCGCCATTATTATTTTTTTTTTTTTAATCTCGTCGATCTCTCCTCATTTTTATTTTTTGTAAATGTAATCTAACGGGATTTATCAAGATAAATTTTAATCAAATTTTCATCGATTAAATATTTTACCCTAGGATTTCTTTCCCAAGAGATGCCGTATTTTGTTTGAACGAAGTCACACCTTAAACTCTTTGATGGATGAATTTTCTTCGACATAAATTCTGATCTTGTAGTTGGATTAGGTCACAGTTCGAAAGACTCTAGTTTTGAGGTGAAGATCAAACTTTTTTTCAGTATTTGTCCCTGGAATTGAACTACAAATAATTGCGGTTTAAAAAAAAAAAAAAAATTGAATAAAAATATAAGTAACTCCTACATTGTAATAGTTAGGCAATGTGAATTCTTAAGGGCGAAGTGAAGCCTAATTGGGATTTTTAAGGCGCAGCCTATTTTTTTTTTTTTTTTTAAATATTTACAATCAAAACTCCTTAGTGCTTTAACGAAACTGTTCTGCCAGCCAAAGCCGCTTCGTCCTGTCTCCATTTCTGATTCGACTAGGTTCGGTTATTTTTACCTAATAAATAAAATGCAGTCGAATCGAAAACGGAGATAATACGAAATCGCTTTACAAGGCAAGTGTTTTATCTCTGAAACTCAGTGCAAAGCTCTGTCAAGAATTATAATTTTCCACGAATGGCTGTATTGTATACAATGGAAGTTATAAAGTTTGTGCAGCACAACCCTGAATGGTAAGATCGGATACAAGCAAAATCAAAGAAAGACCGTTAATTAAACTTAACTCCAAACTAAGTGTATAACACCGAAGGAGAAACGTATGAAACGAGAAAATTAAAAGGGGGAGAAAATCAAAACTTGACGGTAGAAATGAGAAATACTTATGATCCAGCCGAGCGAGAGCTTTGGGTTCTAGACCCATTTATAAATTCCGTTTCACTCGCAAAAGATGTCTTGCGGGAGTTTTTAAGGGTTATTTTAGACCTTTGCGCCTCACACGAAAGAAAATCCGGGAACCGCGTGGCCAGGATCCCGATTCATTCGGATCAAAAGTCAGAAAATGGGTCATGGTACAGTAGAAAATTGGGGTCAAGGTGCAGGAATAGAATATAATAATGAGGGATGATGTGTCAGAGGGCTTGTAGAATGGGCCATTCAATTTTAATCGACGACGTTAGGAGGAGGATTCTTCGAAATCCTTACTTTGGTTAAAGAAAAGGGAGAAGGGTTGATGAAAAAAAAATTACACTTCCTGATAGCGAAGTGATCGATTTGAAGGGGAACGGACCCTTAAATTTATAGTCTGTAACCTCAAACGTCCTGATATACCATAAGTTTATCAGCCAGCAAATTAAGCAAGCAAAACGGAATAAGAGCCTTCTTTTCATTTTCCTTATTCCTTTGTCCTCAATCAATCCGCGGTAGCCATTCAGGACCAAACCCGATCGGAATGGTCCTACAGTTCCTGCCACATAATCGAGAATCCAGCAAAGGAAAAACGCCTTGGTTCAATTTTTTTTTTTTTAATTTATGAAAAATGCGCCGCAAAAATTTGAAATAACGTTTTTAACATATCAAATGAATGCAACCGAATCTAAATAACCTATTAAAGTCCGCAGTGCCGGTCTTCCAGAAAGAAAGTAATAAGAAAACGAAGACGAAAAAAAAAAAGTTCGAAATACAGCACGGATGAACAGGAGAGAAAACAGCAAAAGGCATGCGACGCTTTTTCTCCTTTATTACTTTTCCAGTCTGGTAATAACCGGAAAATCAGATTATCAGTTCGGTTTTCGAAATGAACGGAAATTTTTTTGTAAGCCCAATCCCCCCCCCTTTAATAGAGGTCATGCGGTTTCGACCATGAAGAAATTTTCACCGGAAATTTCTACACACAACCGAAAAGTTTTAACAACCTCAAAGTATTATTATTATTGTAATTTTGGGAAACTATCGGAAAACTCTTTGGAGTCTGCTAGGAAAACGAAGGGAAAACAAGAAGGAAGGGAGGGGGGAGGGAACCCCAGAAAAGGAGACACCCTAATGAACCGGAGATTTCGAATTAACACCTCAATACACGATTCAACAGTTATTTCGAGGGATCGGTGACTCGATTTTCCTTTGTATAAAGTCTATTCCCCGCAGTGGCGTCTTCAGCTTTCTTTTTCTTCTCTTTTTTTTTCAGTTAATTTTTCGGGAAACACGGGAAGAAGGAGAAAAACGATTTGGAATGAAAAAGCAATCAACCGAAGAAGAACATTGTCGAAATTCGGATATGGCGGCGTCGAGAACTCGAAAACAAATAGGAAAAAAGAAGTAGAGAATTTTTTATATCGACAGAAAAAAAAAAAAAAAAAAAAAAAAAGGAAGTGAAAAGAAAAAAAATGAGGATCTTTAAAGGGAAAAAAAAGGAATAAAAATGAATTTTCTTCAGGAATAAAATCAAAATCAACATTTGTGATGCGATTTTAATATCTGTTGTTCCCGGGGGTTTCTGTAGGGATTATACGGGGTCGGGAGAGAAAAAAATCCGCAAAATTTTCTTTCTTCATTTTCACAAACATCAAGTCGGAATTCATTCAACATGTGGAAAATATTTCCCAGGTGTTGTGGAAAATATGAATGTAAAAGGTTGGAATTTGACGACAAACACGTTAGCAACCCCGGAAAATATGTAATCAGGGTGTCTTTTAAAAGTGTAAATATGGAATTTAAAAACGCTCGCCCCCTAAAAAAAGGTTAGGGGGTTTAGTTTTTCATTCTTTTGATTTTCAGATGAGCTAAAAGACATGTCGACCGACTTGACGATTCTAATGGAACGACAAAAGAGTCAGGGCGAAGTGTTAGAATTGCTTTTCAGGAACAAGAATAATAAACGAATGCACCATCAGCAAGATTAAATGAGGATGATTTCCAAATTTCTCCTCTGAAAGATACAGAGGATCAAACCACACTAGAGTGCAGACTCTCCACTAATAACGTGTTTAAGACGTATTTGGTTCTATTTAACATAGGCTTGTATTTTTTTTTTGGTAAGTGTTAAATTCCCTTTTTTGGTCAGTATTTGTACTACATGGTCAGTAAAAATTTTAAATGGTTAGCATCCATAGGTCAGCAAAAAAAGGCCAGTAAAAAGTACTATTTGGTCAGTATTAAAACTGAATGGGAAGTAAAAAAATCAATTGCCAGTATTTTAATCCCAACGGTCAGTTTTTTTTAAAATCTTGGTAAGATAAATTAATTAGAGCGAGATTGGAGACTGGAAGTTTCGTCAGTCAGCACCGAAAATATCATCCGCTACTTTTCTCCAGCTAGTGGAAACAAGTCAGTTTCTGATGAAGACATAAAAAATGTCGTAGGGATGAGGTGCAATACCTTTGATCAGTTTAAACGACAAGCACTTAAGGTTTGGCCAGTAGATTTCCCGATCGAAAAAGAATACTGGGATAAAGCTACCTGGACATGTCCCAGATTTTTGAAGGTTTACACCTGCAAGTACGTCTTGCAGGTGTCTTGACCAAAAAGTTATTTTACACTGACCAAATTATAAATTTTTACTGACTCTATAGAATATTTACTTCTTAAAAATTTGATTTAGTACTGACCAAAAAGTAATTAAAATACTGACCAAAAACTGAATTTAATACTTACCAAAAAAACACAACCCTTTAACATATACTCTTAACACGTAGTATTTAATAATAACGGTAAGCATGTTATTATTTAGAATAACATGCTTACCGGTTGTAATATCAAACATTACCGTTAAGCATTATTTTTTATTCCTTTCATGCTTTCAGGAAAGTTTTTTACATCGTGGCGGAGGGACCAACGTCGGCGGCGTGACAAAGAGAATTATGAAAAGTACAATGTCGGACGAACTCGCACAGAAGTTCAGTTTTGTTGGGAAAGAGAAGAAGCAAAGATTTGACTGCTTACGGTTAAAAACCATCGTTTTCAGTAAGTTCTCCATGGTTTTCTTTTTCACAGATAATTGCTTTTTTTTTTTAAGAAATTTTCAAAAGCAGGGGGTTTAGCTTTCCCCGTTAACGGGAAAGCTAAACCCCCTGCTTTTGTACAAAAACTGCTAAATCCACTCACAGTTCAAAAAAATTGAGAAAAAAAATTTCAAAATGGAATGAAATCTACAAATTTTCAAATTCTCTAAAAAATTTTCAAAATTTGAAACTAAAAAGTTTTAATTTTTAAAAAAATTTTGAGAAAATTTGAAACTCTGAAGTTTCATTTCATTTTGAAACAAAGAGGTCGACTTGGCATGGCTGGTCTCGTAACGTGTGGCGAACAACGAAGTTAAGCTTCTGAGTTCGCGGCGCAAAACACGGATTGGTGTGACCATCGAAACCTCGCTCTATCTAGCGGAGTAAGTTGGAACTTACTGGTATACTCGCATGCAGGCGCTGGGTAAATTTCGATGCGGGTATAACAGTAGTTTCACATAAGCTAGACATTGACGTGCTTAAGCAAGCGAAATTTTATCAGTTGACAAATGTAAATGTAGTATATGTGTGTATATAAAGTCAATGTATGTAGTAATGTGTGGTGTAACACCCCCTGCTTATGCTTAATGGCGAAAAAGCAGGGTTATCAATGTTATTTATTTATTTCATTTTGAAACATTTTTTTTTGAAATGCCCAGGAATTTCCTATTCGTTGAAACTTTTACTGCTCAGTTTTGAATTAGCTTAACGATTTTTCACTATGTACCGTCACGTGTACCGCCATTGTAATTTTTTAAAACAAGTTTCTTAAAAAAAAAAAAAAAAAAAAAAAAAAAGACAAAATTTGGACAGATAATAGTTCATTCGAAGTTATGACTTACAGCAAGAGGAAGTTTCGAGCAGATCCGCAAGGCCGTTCCCATCGTTCGATCGAGAAACGATCGTTCTTTTACACTGAAAGTTGAAAGTTTTAAAAAGAATCGGTTATTAAAAATTTGTGAATTAATTACCTTTTTAAAACTAATCGATTCAATTTCAAAGTGTAGGTACCTTTTTTATCCAGGAAAAACAAATTTATTTTTCCAAGAGATACCTAAACATCTACCAATCAAATGAAATTTTACAGAAACCTTCCCACTAAAATGACGTCAGAAATGAAAACCGGCCTGAAGTTGTACTGAGGCCGTTGACTTTGAAAATATTCAAAGTAAACTTGATGCTCATATTTTAATTTATAACTCATAACTCCTACCCCCAGCAAAATAAAGAACTTTGATTCAATATTTAACTGCTAATATTTTTCTTTGAATCTTGGAATAGGAATCCTTATCGGTTGCCATGCTAAGAATCCAAGAAAAATAATCCAAATAATCCAATTTTTAGGAAGACGTCATTTGAAGGTAAACATCATTCTTTAAAAAAAATATTCAAAAGTTTGTGTTGGGAGAATAAAAATTCCTTTTTTTGGTATCAACTTTTAATTCAATCAGGTTAAAAAAATATTTTATTCGATGACATCAGTTTAAGGACTGTAGCTTGCCCTTTGAGCGACTTTATGGGCCAGAACCGTTTCTCCTTTCGCTTAATAATTTTTAAACAAAAAGTTATAATCAAAATAATTTCCACAAAAATTATCTTCGTTGTTTAATATAATTTTCCTTAAAAATACGCCCCAGATACGTCGAGCCTCACCAATCACTTTAAAATTTCTTACAAAATATAGAACAAGAATTGGTAGTTCGGGGCATTGACAGACGTCAGAATTGTATACGATCGGGTTTATACTCAGAACAAAAGAGGCGGCTTTTAATCGTTTCATCAAAGACTATAAAAATGATAACAACTAATATCGAGATAATGGAAACCTAGATATTCAATACACTTCAACCCGTCAAACGTTCAATAAAAATAAAGGGATGAATATCGTTTGTTAACCTTTTTAAAAAACCGCCCGAAATAAAAAACCTGAAATCCGCTTTTTTTTTTTTTTTTTTTTTTCAATTAAGAATTTTTTTTAGTTTGACAATATTCAAGCATTTTTTTAAACAGTAAAATGGAGACATCTTCCGTCAAATACCGTCATCGTCCGATGCGAGCCGTAAAAATTCCCCCTTGCTCGGAAAATCTTTTAACTCGATTTAAAAGCGTTCGTAAAAGTAATTTCTACTCATTAATCATTTTTTTTGTCGTCCTTTTGTTTCACAAAATCGACATGACTGGTACACAAGTACTTAATATTTAACTTTCGACTTCCTTCTCATTTTCCTGTAATTAAATAATTTTTTTTCCTCTTATTTTTGTACTTTTAATTCGTTTTTAATATAAATCCACTTTTTTTTTAAAGAAAAAAAAATTTAAATTAAAAAATAAATAAATAAAATAAAATAACGGCGGGAAAAAAAGACGGGAGGACGAGACTCCTTTGAGTTAAAGCCAAAGGACCGGAAATGAGTAATCTTTTCCGAGCAAGTTTTGAATTCAAAAGCTATCTGGTCACCTGTCAACATCAGATGACCGGATAAAGGTCTTTTCTACGAACACCTCGATTATTCCGATGATCGTTGTGCTACTTACAGAGCTTCTCTTTTTCCGTGAATAAAAAAGTTCCGATCGAAAATATTAAAAAAAGGTTGAGACCCTCAGCGTATTCGACGGGATCAAAATTCGAGGCCTACGTTAATTTATTTATCATTAGAGTAAATGTGAATTTTATTGTTCGATGTGGGATGTGTATCAAAAGAGAAAAACCAACACTAGTTAGTTAGAATTGAAACTTTACGATCAAACTTTTTTGTGGAGGATTGTATTGGTCATGTTGAAATGAAAAGTTTAAAAATTCAACCGATTAATGAGCCATTAATCACCATTATTTTTTATTAATGAAATAAAGGTGTAGCCAAAACTATTGAATCAAGTCGAAATTTTCATTACTGTTTTACTCATACAAACCAAACAGCTGACGAAAGTAGGGGGAAATTTTTACAGCTTGCGACATCTATCGGTTTGACGATGAAATCGATACCGACGCTACTTCACGTGAGATGTCTCCATCTTGCCGTTACAAAAAACAAACTTCAAACTCTGACATTTTTTTTTTCTTACTGATGTGTTACGGGTATGTAAGAGTCGTCTGCGATCAGGTTTAAAGTATACAGAGATCGTTTCTCAAACTGCATATCTACAGAAATTACTAGAGTTGATCGAAAAACACGAATTTTTGAATCTGAAAATTCCACAGCGCGGGAAAGTTGCATTTTAGCCTCCATATTAACCATAATATTTTTCAGATTTTTTGGGACTTTTTTTTTCCAAAATTAAGATGGTTTTACAGATATTGAAACCATTTTTTATTTATGAGCAAAAAAAGGCTGTTATTAAACTCGCCATACCTCTTTTGGATCATATATAAAAAATGGCTCCAATTACTGTAAAACTGACTTTATTTTTGAAATCTCCGGAAAACTAATAGAAATGAACTCTTTCGCACCCAAATACGGCTCCAATTTTTTCGGCCCTTATGAGACTTTGAAAAACTTTAGCCATCTGGAGACAGCAGGCCAAATAAACTTTACTTTATTGACTGACATCAATTTAACATTTATTTTACCAAAATACAATGAATAATACAAAATAAAAACAGCAGAAATCGGGCTTAAAAAAATTTGAAAAAAATTAGGGTTAATATGGAGGCTAAAATGCAACTTTTCTGCGCTGTGGCATTATCAAATTCAAAAATTCGTGTTTTTCGATCCATCCTAGTAATTATTGCCCATTTTTCAAATGAACACTAAGCAACTGTAATTTATTTATATTTAAATAAATTACAATTGCCCCCCCTGCCTTAAAACAGTGTTTAGGTTTGTTGGAAAATTAAATGTAATTTATTTTTTGGAAATTGAGCCACTATTGATTTTTTTTTTACACTATAAATAAAGTATATAAATAAAGTAGTTTATTTCTTTGCAAACTAGAGTGGTTCTTATTTTGCGAAGTTTGGACTTTCGAAGGAACCACCCCCCGACTTCTTTCATTTGTGAGAGATCTTATCTCATGCAAATAAAACAAGTTAGGGGGTGGCACCTCCAAAAATCCAAATTTCGCAAAATAAGAACCACCCTATCTTTTGGATTGGCCATCCCGTTGAAGTACGTCAAGCCTTCTACATCAGTCCTCATAAGGAAAAAAAGGAGAGTGGGAACCCAAACTGGCTACCAGAGTTTTGGTAGTGGGATTAGAGGGTCCGTTAATTAACTGTTGATCAGTTAACAAACTGCTGATCATTTAATTCACTGATCAGTGTTTTATTGGAATTGATCACTTAAAAGCCTTGCTTAAAAGATGAAGCTGGCAGTTAAAAAAGAAGGACATTAATTTAAACATTTCCAAGAATGGGAATTAAAGCAGCAAATGTCAGTGAAAATAAGAAAAAGAATTATTTGCTTTTGGAAGGATACGTTTGCCAGGACGTACACTTCGGTCTGATACCGCCACTGCGTCTCGCTTCAAATCACTTTTAAATATTTTGCAAAAAATAAAAGAAAAAAAAAATAAAGAGGAAAAAAAAATCTGAATAAAAAATTCATGGGGTTTTTACAAAAGTGAACTAGTTCTTATTGTTATTTTCTAATCGAATCGAGGACAATGAGCAAGAGACATCGAAGCTGCAAAAAGACGGGTTAAAAAGTTAAAAGGTAACTAATATTTGAAAAGGGATGACAATGGCCCAAAAATAAAGAAAAACAAGAGCAGCAAATGTCAGTGATTTGATTCACCCTTTTCGTTACGGGCCGTCAGTTTCTTGTGAGCATCTCTTGTACCGAAATGAAGAAATCTTTAACTTGTTGACATTTTCCATATTCAAATCGACGAGCGAGATATAATAAGGGTGCAAGGGTGAGAAAAATATCGGACGCACTGTTAATTTTCAAAATAAGAAAATAAAAATTGCTAAAAAGTATGTTCCGATTTCCCCCTCCCCCCCGGGCTTCAATCATTTTGGAAAATAAAAATTCTTCCATAGAAAACAGGATTATCGACTTGATTTCACCAAAATTGATTCACCACTTTAAACTTCGGTCAAATGATTCCATTCTTTATAAATGATATTTTTTTTTAAATAGGACCACGCAAGCAATAAGGGTTGAAAAGAATTTAATTGTAAAATAAATATTTCATAGGGGTGTCGTGAAGTGGTCTAAGTAGATAATCCAATGTTGAACCCTTTCTGTAGCGTGACAATGACCTGTCATTCATCCACGTTTTCCACAACGTTGCACTAAACTATATTTCCATGTTTTCCGTACAAAAACATCGTTTTGTTGCTTTCTTTCGCCAGAAGGGTGTCCCTTTAATCTGAGGAAAAAAAAGGGTGACGATGACCGCAAACTTTGACCCGATTAGTGAAATCAAATAAAAAATATTTAATGCGATGCTGCTTGTCCTTCAGCGTGTTTTTCGCTCAGAACTTGAAATCGTACGTCTTAATTCATTCTTCGGGGACTATCCTGCAGCGCCCTTTAGAGTAGACATGCCAAATAGCGTGTTGCCGTTAATAGCGTTACGAATTTTTAAATTTCGGCGAATGAACTCCCTAATTCTTCTGTAGTAACCGAAGGAAGACTCCCCGAATTTTTTCTGATTTTTCGGACGTCATTTAGCCATATCCCGGGGACGTATAAAAATTAAAAACTTTATTTTTATGTAAAAATGATTGTTTCCTATTCGAATTTTTATGCAAATTAATGAAGTTAGACTTTATTTATGACAAACGATTACTGTGCTAGAGGACAAAAATATGAAGAATTTTGCAAAAAATGGTGGCTTTTGCATATTTTCCTATCTTTTTTTACTTATTTTGGCCTCTATCAAAACCGTATAAGATATAAAAACTTTTAACTATAAGCTCCGAGCGACTTTGATATTAAAATTATGTTTAGCTTATAAAAAAGCAATATTGCCGCGAACTGATTGCGTGATGGAAATATATAAGCTTCCATAAGCTAAACAGGTATATTTATACGAAAAAAAGTCACTCGGAGCCTATATCTTCGTGATCTGCATAAAAATCTGAATAGGAAACACTCATATTTAAATAAAAACAAAAATCTTTAATTTTTCGGTCTATACGAGAATTTTGAAATTTTTAGGTCCCCGGGGAGACACGGAAAAATGACGTCCAAAAAAAACTCAAAAAGTTCAGGTAATCTTCTTTCGGTTTCTATAAAAGAATTAGGCGGTGCGTTCACAGAAATTCAAAAATTTGTAAAAAAAAGGGTCACTTTAAAAACCGCTTACATAATTAAGCTCAACAGACAACAGACACATTTTGAGGTAATGACAGAAATAAAAACTCGGATGTTTGCTCAAAACGAAATAGTAATTTTTTTGCAAAAATTTTTTGATAAATTGTCAGGGGGGGGGAGTACAAAAAAGTTTTTGTCACATGACCACACGCCTGAACATTTCTCATTGGTTTGACGTCATCGGTCGTCACGTGATTACTTTTTATCTAAGCTCATTAAACCAGATATGTACGTTCTTGCGGAATACGACTCGAACCACGTCAAACTGCGTCAAATATATAAGCATACAAAATGAATACACGGAAAACTAAACCGATGACGTCACGACCGTTTTAGCGCGAATTCAAATTCCAAATTTTTTTCTCCCAGTTTTATTGTAGAATCCCTAATAGATGAATAGAAAAAATTGCAATTATTATTTCCTTAGACCTCATAGATTGAGAAAAAAATACAGCTCAAAACATGTCTGTTGTCTAATCTTTCACACAATAAGCTTAATTCGTTAAAAAAAAAAAAAAAACGTCATAAGAAAAAGAGATTCATTAGCTTTTGACTTGGAAAAATTTTCCGGGAAGTTCGGAAAAATTTGCCCCAAATATTTTATATCCTATTATTTTTGGGGTAAAGTTAACCTGCAAACCTTATGGGCCCGTACTAAGCGTTTAAACCTGCAAAAAACCCCTGCCGAATTTTGATACAGACAGCCAGCAATACATGCACGTAATGCATTAAATTATTTTACTGACGGAAACGAGTGATTTATGGATTTTCAACCCCATAGATTTAAATTTAAGGTCAAAATAACAAAATCGTAGGCAGAAAAATATGACGCCGAAAATCAAATATTCAAATCATTAAATGGCTAAAAATTAGCCGGAGTATTTATGAGTGTTAGATTTCAATAATTTTTACAAAATTTCACTGGGGCGCTCCTTCTCAATAGCTTACGAGTATTATGTTCCTAACTTTGTACTCCCATTTTCTTCATTTTAGCAACCTTTCTATTAGTTTACTTACGGACATGGGACTAACTCGACGGAAAAATTGATAATAAAAGTCTTACCTGAAATGAAAAAAAAAGAAACAACATTAAAATAACATAAAATAATAAATCTGGAGTAACATTCCCAACTTCTAATCTTAAGAAATGTTCAGAGCTTCTTAAAATTTCTAAAACTTCTAAAACTTCTAAAGTTTCTGTTAAGATTAGCGGGGGAATAAAAATTTGAATCTTTATCCTTGGAATTAATATATACGAATGTTTACGCGTGCCAATTATTAACTTTCGAATTCAAGGATGCCGATAAATGCTCATACCCAGAATGCAAAATCCCAGCTTTTTTCGTTTTTGAGGAATGCTATCATAGGCAAGCTCCAAATCGAGTAATTCCGGAAATCATTTTCACATTTTTTTTTTTTTTTTTTTTTTTGAAATTCCGGATTTTTTTCCGCGGAATCTCTTTCAAAAAAGCAATTAATAAAAAATATTTAGGAGTCCTGGTGGTTTCTAAAGGAGAAATTCGATCGCTGGAAATTGGACTGGGATTTATCCTTTGGATTTTGTGAATTAGCGCGATGATCATACCTTCTCAGGCCCTTAGCCAAAAAAAACCAAGGGGGAGAGGGATATTTCCTGGCTACGAACCTGTTATGTTTTTCACTTTCGAAAAAAAAAAAAGAAGTCATCACCGAAATTTTGATGAAAACATTCTCACTTTTGACAGTTTTGATTACAGAAATATATACTACCACTGTGGGAGGTCCGAAAAAATGACGGAGTTACAAATATTTAGAAGGACACTTCCAATTTACCACTCAACATTGAATTCGGAGACATCATCGCAGCTGTCATTGGCAATCCTTTCAACAAAATATTAGCAACAACAATAATACCTCTCTAATCAAAATAACGCTCGGGCATTTTTCATCGCCCGATGCATATGCGAATGAAATCCAAGGGGGGAAAAAAAATAAAAAATGAAAAATAAAAAAATGAAAAGAATGCTTTTATAGAAAAACAAGGAAGGAAAAGGATAGACATAATATTTAAGCTAAATGAATTAATTTAAAGGTATAGACTTGTCAAAACTCGTTGAAAGCAGGCCTGGTATTTTGAAAGAGTTCGGCGAAAAAGGTACAAAGCTGGATGGAAGTGAAGGTAACATGATACAGCCAGGTTTTTTTTTTTTTTTTTTTTTTTCAGTAATAAGGTTGAGTTTTTCTTAATACAAAAATTACCCCGTCTTGGATTGTTTTGAATTGGAACACCTTCCTGCTTGTTTTGTTAAGGTAGTTCTAATCGTATAATTACCAGAATTTAATCCCTTAAAAAGTGCTAAATGAATGTTTTCAATCGACGCTGGTCCTCCTACTTCTCTTGTTTATTTTCTCTGGGGGCCCTTTAAAAGGTTTTCCTCTGAAACGAATCGCTACCTCAAAGACAAAGAGCACTAACTCTGAGGTACGGAAATCTAACCCTTCTTCCGCAAAAAAGACACTTAAAATTAAAATTTTCCGGTGCATAAAAACGTGAAGCCTATAAAATTAAATACGAATTAAAAAGACCGTATGCATAATGCGTTCCTTAATTCATGTATAACGATTTGTTGACTTACACAAAAAAAAAGGACGATGAACTAGAGCAAAAAATAAAGACGTAAGCCAATTTCGATTTTTTTTATTTTCTTCTGCGTAAGGGAACGAAATATATAAATCATAAGAATCAGAATAAGTGACATATATACGGGACAAACCCTCATGTTACCAGTCATAAAGTATGAATACCGTGATAATTTGAATATAACATCATCCAACTAGAAAACCGAATATTCCAATGATTTAATTTATTGTGCACAGGGTGAGAAATATTTCGCACGGGTTGAAAATATGTAAAAGAAAAAAAAAAGAACCTTTCCATAATAAGGATCTCTCTTTCGGTTTGTCCAGTGGTTGCGAGATAATTCGGTGAACAAAACATGTGGACGTAAATATTGAGTTTTTTTCAAATTTCGAAGATTTCCTAAAGTTTCCGCGATTCAAGAGATTTTTAATAAAAGGAAAAAGTGGTTCATTGAAGCACTTCAATGAACCTTTATTGCTTCAAACAGCTTCATTGAAGTTTTTAGACTTCTTGAGACCAAATTTTCAAAACAAAAATTAGTTTAAAGTATGTATGATTGTTGGCATTGGATTGTTCGCTAGATTATTTCACGACGCCTACAGACTTCCGGTTATGCAATTAGGGTGATTGTCTATTAGGGTGCCATTCATTTTGGCAACTTTCGAATTTCAAATCCCTTATCCCCAAAAATGGTTCTCCTTGGTGCGCTGATAAACCCGAATTTTTTCTTAAATTTTTTACTCGGCGGGAAAGCGTGGTGACTTGAGCTTAAAGTTCCAAAAATTGCCATAAGAGAAAAAAAATGGTGTCTAATCGGAAATTTTCCGTAGATCACGAATCTGAAGTCCGTTTTTTTTATATCTGGTGAGGTTTTTGAGCTAAACGCCAAAATATAGCAAAAAAAAAGGTGGTAAAGTGACAAAACATACAAAGCCTTCAGTTTCACTCGTATTTTGGTCTTTACGATACTTAAATGCTGCTTCTCCCACTGAGAAAAAAAAACCGCCTTCGTTTACGTCCGTGACGTTCCTATAGCCCCAACTGCATAGAGATTTCAAATTTGCAGTATCAACCCTAATTTTTTAAGCCTTGAGGTTTAAAATTGTATGCCTGACACTGCAAATTTAAAATCTCCTTACAGTTGGGGCTATAGGAACGTCACCGACGTAAACGAAAGCGGTTTTATTTCTGAGTGCCACTATGTCTCAAAATTAATTTTCTAAAATTAATTTTCAAAATTTCCAGAATTACTGTGCTTTAATTAATCAAACATAGATTACGAATTAAAAAAAGCAATTTAGTACAAATGGCCGACTTCATTTTTAAATTTTCTTTCGGTTCCTACCGCTGACGACAGCCGCGGAATGGGCGAAGTAGAGAATGACGAAAAAGAACTTCAGGAGGTACAATCGTAGACTCTTCAGAGAAGAATGCTATCAAGCTGGAAAGGAAGGGGCTATTCCCATGTGATAGAAAAAATGAGAAGAAAACTTATTATGCAAAGGATCCAAAACTGAAGTTGCATGGGCTGCACTGGGAACAGATTTCAGAGTAAGCAGTACCCGTGGCAGCTGATAAATCGTATTTTTCTTTTTACGGAAAAATGAAGACAAATCTTAAAAAAACAAAAACTAAGAAATCTTTAAAATTTCTTCCTGAAGATTTCTAGTTTCGGTTTTTTTATGATTTGTCTTCGTAAAAAAAAAAGACATATTACAATCAAAAGACTTTAAAATGGAGAGACCCAGAATATCCAAAATTGCTGTGAGAATGAGTTTATTATTATCTCTTGTAACTTTCATCGCTACTTGGTATATAGTCAAAGAATTTGTACAAAATCATTTCCTTAATTTTAACTTGCGCCGATACCTTGAAAAGTATCACCATTCATCCGATTTCTACTACCTTTGATAATATTTACAAAATTTTTTAATTAATTCGCAAAATTTGTTTACTCTCCATTTTTTTCCGCCTTAATCCTCTCAAGTCCGAAATTCAACACAATTTATTAGCAATATTTAAATTTTGCTCCTTAAAAAAAAAACTAGAGCAAGGAAAAAAGAAAAATAATTTTTCTTATAAGACGACGGACCCGACAATAAGTTTAATCGGTTTATGAATATATTTTACGTCCTAGCCGAGACTCTGAAGGTTAATTCTTAAATTTACGAAGGATCGAAATTTATATGTTTGTGTACATACATGGGCAACAGGCAAAAATAAAAACATTTTATTTCATAAATAACGCTATTTCTTCACTTCATTCCAATTTATTTTAATATACTTTCGGAAATGAATTTATGTTAAATTTTTTTTTTTTTTTTTCGACAAAGCCGACCCCGTAACCCCAATCAATAAAAGTATAAAAATTTTATTTAAACCAAAACTTTTGATTCGTAAGAATAATAATAATAAGAAAAAAAAACTAGTTTTAAGGACATTAGAATCACGTATAAATTATGACGAAAACTCTGTCGTTGATATCTTCGTAAGAGAAACATGTTATGAATTATTTGAAAAAATAATTTATAGTTCGTGTATGTGTATAGTCTGGGGTCTTTCATACGCATCGGTATGTCATCATCGCATGTTAAACATAAGCAATAATGCTTTTAGAAAAATATTTTTTTATTTAAATTAGCCGAAAAAAAGGAGAAGTGCCGAGCATATTTCGATAAGCAACTTTTTCCGTTTTTTCAATTTTATTTTACGCCCATTTCTGGCTGTTGAAAAATCAACAAGAAATTTTTTTTAAAATAAATTTATTGCAAAAAAAAACTTTGGATTTAAAAAAAAAATAAATTACATTTTTTTTACCGCTGAAGAATAAAATGGGGAAGGTGAGAGAAGAGAGAGGACAAAACGTGACATGAGTCCTTTCGGAATTGAAACCCTAACGTGAATATCTTAATAATAAAGGAATAAGATTTACATGGATATTATCCAATTTAAGAACATGCCGCTATCGTCGAATAAATTTATTCGGATCAATTCAGACAAGAATAAAAAAAAAAAAAAAAAAGAATACCGCCCACTTTAAGTCGCATTTATCAAATTTTGTTTAAAATATATTCCCTGGGACATAATTATCCGGGAACAAATGTTTAGATTGTTCGTAGGCCTTTTTCGGCGGCCTCAGTAATAATATTTTATATTTCGTTGCCGACACGCAAATTTTGCACCGAGGGGTTTGGTCTTAAGAATTCAGCCCCGCGTATTTAAACAATATTAGTTATTTACGACCTTTTTTTTTCTCCTTCCTCTTTTTTTTTTTTGCAAAAATTTTTAACGCAACCATGTAATTACATGTAAAAACGTCATGAGTTGATAAGGGTGCATTTTTTTTTTAATTCTCCCGTGTGCGGATGATAAAGTTATCAATAATATACACGGATATGGATAATTAAAAAAATTCCAAGTCATTCAAAAAAATTTTTTTTTTTTTTTTTTTTTTTTTTTTTTGAGCGAATTTCTAGGTTTAAAAATACAAATAAGGAGACAATAAGAATGGAAAATTGAAATGTTTTTACGGGTGTCATATCTTGCGAATTGTTTGTGTGATTTTTTTGACAATTTGATCGTCCCAGTGCGGTCGTTATATCAATCGACCACACAGATTCGAGGGCATCCATCTTCGCTGTCGAACAAGGGATTAAGACAGCATTGCTATTGTGAAAAAAAAAAAAAAAAAAAAAAAAATATGGCCTCAAAAATATATTTTGTTACACTTTTTTCCCTTTGAAGCTTTCAAGTCGATTTCATTTTTAGTGACTAGCAAGTACTGAAGCGATTACATAAAATAATCTTCAGTTTATTCTGTCATATGCCACATACCAAACAGACATTTGGCGAGAAATCAGCAGTTGTTAAGCTGCCTGCTACACCCTCAAAAATTTCTGAAATTGTGTTTCCTCTTGCCAAAAGTAATAAAGAACCTGAGACTCGATATTAGGGTGCCGTTATGAAGGGGTGTAAAATATTTTTGAGGCCCCCCCCCCATTAAAAGTCTCCAAAAAAATCAAAAATATTGCGTGCAAAATCTCAGGTTTGTGTCTTTACTCTAACACGTGCCTATAAGCACTTCGATTTTCCCATTTAGAATACATAAGGATTTTTCATTTTTTAGCGCAAAAAATATTTTTTCTGCTAAATACACAGATAAAAATTCGATTAATGACTTAGCCACTACTTTCATATGTTGTTATCAATAAAAATTTCAAAAACTTCCATTTGACCATTTTCCAGTGCCCCGAGCCTAATTAAAAATCGTGTTCTTAGCGGTTTTAAGGCATATTTCAGAATTAGCAAGTTACTGGAAAATGTTCAAGTTGAAGTTTTTCAAATTCTTATCGATAACTACATATGTAAGAAGTAACTGGGCCCATTGATAGATTTTTCACGTGTCTATTTCTTAGAAAAAAAAATGCTGTAAAAATAGAAAAATCCCCATGCATTTTAAATGGGAAAATCGAAGTGCTTTCTGTTAGAGTAGAGATAAAGACCTGAAATTTCGCCCACAATATTTCTGATTTTTTAGGAGATTTTTGATGGGGAGGGCTTTACAAAAATATTTTACACCTTCTCATAAACAGCACCCTACTCAATATTAAAAACGTTTTTCAAAATTTTATTCACAATTTTATTTGATTTTTATCGATACTATCAACCTTTTGGGAGAAAAAAAAATTGAAGCGCCCTTCTTGTAGTGCTCCCTTCGGCAAGCTTTCGCTTGCCGAAGGGAGCACCAAGAAAGTCAAGATCGCCAAGTTTTTATGTATTCCTAAAGTGCGTTAAGTTTGACAGGAAAAAGTCTTGTTCGGACACAGCTGCTTGACCACAATTTGACAAACGAAGTTTACAGTGAGCGCCACGTAACTTGGCGGATTCTAAATCCTGCGTAAAAAGGTTCTTTTTGATGAAATCACAAATCTTTGCTTCAGCATTCCTTCAGCATATACTTGCATAGAAAGTTTCTATGCAAGTATCACAGTTTATCACAGTTCTTCAAATCATATGGGTTTCTATTAAAAACCCATATGATTTGAAGAACTGTGATTGAAAAACCCACCCTTCAGATAGACCTGAAACACTTAAAGATATGGAAGAGAAGCTAATAGTTTTTCAAGCAAATCACGGATCGGCAGAACAAATGGTACAGCTTCGCAACGAGTTAATGACGTGGCCCTTTTTTTCCTTTATAACTAATTTTGCTTGATTGATTCATTTTTTCATTTACTTACTAATTAAATTAATTCATTTTTTTTTTCAGGAAGTTCAAGCGATCGTAGAGCCAGTGGCAAATGAACAGGTTCAGATCATCGAAGAGGCAGTAGCAACTGCACAGGTTCAGATAATCGAACAATTCGAACAAGCCATTGAAGAAAATGGAAGTATCGAAAAAGTCGAAACGGTCGAAGAAACGATTACGCATCTTGAAGACATGTAAGTGGCTAGAATAGTAAATTATCCCACTGCGGGATAAACATAATTTTAAATTTTAGATTTCCAATACGAATTATTGTTAATGTCTGTACACAATTTTTTATTTTTTATTTAATTTTTTAATTAATTATCTTTAACGTTTGCGCTTACAATAGGGCCTTTTAAAAGAATTAAAAAATTAAAGTAAAAAATAAAAATAAAAATAAAAATAAAAATTAAAAAAATCATTAAGTAGAAATAATTTTGATCATTCAGATACTTTGATAAAAATGTAAGGAGAAAATTTTACAAAAAGATTCGAACGAGCATTTGACATTCGAATAAAAAAAAAAGATTTCTTCAAGTTGGAGAGATGGGCCTGTACAGTCAGCAGTACAATAAACATCTCAAAGTATAAAAACTATTAAAAAAAATTGAGCTTTTTTTGAGCTTTCACAACAACCAAATTTCAGGATTTGAGCTTTTAAAACAAAAAAGTTATCTGCATTATCAACTTTGTACTGCTAACTTCAAGGGCAGTGCAACAGAAAACTCAAATTTTAAAATAGAGACCGTTTTGTGCCCGTAAATTTGAGCTTTCAAAAAATCATCTTCCCTGTAGCTACAAAAAAAAAAAAAAGTTATGCGGTATATTACTAAAGTTATACGTATATATGACACGAAAATTGAGTTTCCACACCTAATATTTTTCAAACTTATAACCGGAAACGTATTTCATGTAATTCGGCTGAATCTGAGCTTTCAGAAAACACGATACGGAGAAATTGAGCTTTCTACTGTGAAATTTGAAAAAACTTTCAAGTATCTTAAATATGCAACACTGCCAGACTCTCGCCCATTTCTGTTTCAACTGATCACGACTGACAGGATGTACCAAAATTAATTTTAAATAATTAACAATAAACTTGGTATTTACTAAAATATAGTCTTTCTTCGAAAAACTTTAAGACCTTCAGAAGACATTTATTAAAAGAAATCCTCCGCCGTTTTGCATTCAACGAGACAAACAAAACTAAAACTCATTGGTCTAAGATTTTGATCTGCATACCCCTTTAATTCTTCCGGTTTCATTCATAAAAATCCAATCCAATCCTTTCATTATTTTTTTTTTTTTTTTTTGCTTCCTTGCCGTAAATGACAGCTTTGCCTATGGCATGCATCAGTCCTATATTTTGGAAATTAGGGCAAATGTTTTGGTAAGTTCACTTTGTGACGAAAATAAATATTTGTATTAGGAGTAAAAGGATGCTGGTTTTGATTAGAGGGAGAGAAGTACCACTATTGTACAAACATAAAAATCTGAAAGATACGAGATCTGTCGAGGTGGGATTTTGTTTTCTCCCCCGCAAAGCGAATTTTTTTGTTTCCCCGCTGGAACTATTCCGATGTCCTTTTTCGAATCATCAATTGATGACGACGATAATACACCCTCTTCTTCACTATTGTCCTCTTTATATTCTGCGGTTTTGATCAACATTGGATAAGTGTGAGAATTAGCCTTATTTTTCGTTAAAAAAATTTGATATTTCCATTATTTTTCCCATTCCGCACTCCTTTTTACCTGCAGAAAAAAAAAAATAATAAATGGGAAAATAATGAAACCGATTACAATCCTGCTGGGAGCTCCAAGGGTACAAAAATTTAAATATCACAACAATCATTATTTTTTTTTTCTTTTTCCTCCTCATCTTCCATACGTTATTTTGCAAAAAAGATAGACAGTAGCACGCCAACCCTTTCATTGCAGGGAACATATTGAAAAGAAATGTTTTTACGTAAACTTAGGAAGACCCCTCTCCTTTTCCTCAGCACCCGGTAAACAAAGAAATATTAAATTTTGCATGTGTATACAAACAGCAAAACTGCATTGTCCGGTCAACAGCTTCCCCGGGAGTCGGGATCTAAACAAAAACGGTCACTCCCTTAGGTTCATCCCTAACCCTTTCTTAAGGATGAAGTCTTATTGGAATATTTGCTTTGACTTTTCAATAAAATCTTTTTTTTTTTTCGTTGCGCAAACCAAGATCGATTCTACGATTATCATGACAATGGGAAAAAGTTTGACCAGTTCAATTGCTCCTTCCTATTATTATTACAAATTTTAATAGCAGAAAGCGATGTTACATTTAATTTGCATTACATTTTAAAATAACCAAACTCTGAGGGGTGGAACTATTGTGTAAACGGAATTAATGCGGAGTTACTCTTGTTTTTCTAAGGCATTTCGTTCTTGTTGTTGTTTCGCGTATGTTTTCATCCCCGGATTTTCAGCTTGAGATTTTTTTTTTTTTTGGATTTTCTTTGCATTAGTTCGGACGGCGGGAAAAACTGTCGCTGCTTTTTCAATTCTTTTGTCGGCCAAGTTAACGAGGCGAGCTCAACACTTTTCAAAATAAGCAGTCTGAATTAACCGAATAAATAAACACGAATTTGTTATGGTTTCTTTGACAATAATTTTGATTCTTTTTAAAAATTCTAATAAAATATCCACTAATTTACTGTTTTGACCGGGAACCTGGCAAAACCATGATGTTTCAAAATCCCGATCAGGGTTTTGAAAATCCCGATCGGTTTATTTAATTTTTTAATTAAATAATTTTAAATTAATTTTGATTTCGTGGCTTTGAAAATGAAGCGAAATTATGAATAATTGCAATTTTTAAAACTTCGAAGAAATTGGGGTTTTGCAAATTTTAATTTTAATTTTCTAAAAATTATTTAAAAAATAACTTTAATCTTGAAAATCCACGAAAAGTTCGGAAATACAGAAAATAAAGAAAAACAAGTTTCGAGATTAAAATTATTTTTTGATTTTCGTGGATTTCAAGATTAAAGCCATTTTTTTCATAATTAAAAAAAAAAAAACCCGAAATCATAAACGGGTCATTCTTGAAAAAAGTGACAAATCGTGTCCCTAGATCTTTTTTTAAAATTGTTCCATAAAAGTTGATTTTCGAACCACCCTAAAGAGAAGGAAGAAGAAGAAGAAGGCTTGGATACTTCTAGATAAGAGAAGATAATGTAGATTACCGGCTTTCCCGGTAAAATCCAACACCTATGTAAAGGTGCCCCATTTAACCTAATTGCCAAAAATTAGGAGGTAAACGTATTTGGAAAAAAAGCAGTTGAATTTGCTGGCAAGAGTAATGAATCATAACAAATCCAAGACGAGGAGATACATGATGCGAGAACCCTTTATTTTTAGATAATTTTTTTCCCAACATGAATCCAGTCTTGGTAAAATTCCCAATGCTGCCGAATATTGAACGACATCAAATCCGCCATAAATTCAATCTTGTTGAGCTACGCTTAACATTCCAATTGGCCTTTCCCAAGACTAATGCAAACTTGATTCAATTAAATATTTTTACCAGAGCGATCATAAAATGATTTGTTGGAGATATCAGACTATAAAAATGGAGAGATCCTTGAATTAAATAGCTTAAAATTATTTGAATGCAATACGTTATCAGGATAAACCGAAAAATTTTTTCGATAAAATATTTATTTTTTTATTACTTGAAACTCTTAGTTTAAACCAATCATTTCTATTAAGTAATATCAATTATTACTTCTTCTGACTTACTAATTTTATAATTAAGTAATAATACCAATAACTAAGGACTGAACAAAAGGATGACTCTAAGTGCAAAAAAAAGAAAAAATAATAGCCCTGTGACAGAAACAAAATGTTTTTTGGAATTTTCTTGCAGTAGGTCTCCTAGAAGGTTGCCCGGTCTGCATATCGAAAATATAAGGAATCAACTTTTTTTTCCGTAAACAAACAAGAAACGTGTGGTATATGCCAATCATTTCGAGTAGACACTTGGTCTGCAGTTCAGTGTTAAATTTCATTGCCGCGAATCCCCATGTGAAAAAACAATCGGTCATTTTGGCACTGCTTTCGGCTTTTCCCCGGTCTGCATAAACAAAATCCCATTCAAAAAGGATTAAATAAACCTGAAACAAAGTTATCGAAACATGTCAAATGAAGAGAGGAACGGAATTAGAAAAAAAAAAGCATATTGAATTCGCACGTGAGCAAACATGGCGCACACGTTTCCTTGCAAAAACAATTGACACTCGCCTCGACCACTACTTGTAAAAAAACATTTTTTTTTTTTTCGTTTGTCATTCAAAAAATGTATTGGAGAAAATCATCTTGTGGAAAACGAAAAATAAAAGGAAAAAAAAAATAACAATTGTGAATAAATCGAGTTTTCCATGTCGGGTTCTTTGTATAAGCAGTAATAACATCCATTTTACTGCCAGGTTAAAAAAAAATAAAAGAGCAAAAACATAGAAACCATAAATCATGTGAACACAATGATATAGTTCTGCAGCTTCCTCATCCGACCATCATGTAACCCATATATTTATAAATATTTCCATTGAAAACCCCATGTAAATCGTGCGGTGATTTTTTAGGGAAACGAAGAGCGCTCCTTCGGTTCGATCGTCTCCACGAAAAAAAAAATTAAGTTCTATCTTAAATTTCTTTAATTTAAGAAAAGAAAGCCTCCTTGTAGTATTTCAAGTCATCCGTGAACGTTTCATCTTTTCCCTTAAGAACCCCGAAATGAAACAAACAAACATTCGATCGGAAAGTAAACCACAATCGGAAAAAGCAAACCCCGGGGCGTAAGCTAAGCATCCTTTTCCAAAAGCAATCTATTTCATTTGTTTTGATTGATTGATTGCTAATGAGAAAACGCAGATGAAGTCGGGATCAAACACAATCGACTTAAAAAAAAAAGACTTCACCATCTGCGCACACGATCGGGGAAAGACAACTCACGACTTGGAAGTTATGTTAATTCGACAAAACTGTTAAATGGGCATTTCATAATTCGGAAATCAATAAATTTTAAGTTATGTCTCAATCGATGAAGGGGATGACAACCCAGGTATACGAAAAGAACCGCAAATGATTTTCACACCGGCGTTTTTAGTGATTTATTGATCGTGATTCGGTTTCCGTTTTTTCTTTTTTTAAAACATCCAGCTTGTTATTTTGTGATTCTGACTTTGTGGAGGATAACCAAAGTGCCGAGGCAGTTCTTATGGAGGATTTCAGTGTGGCGTAAGCCGAGTAGGATGTGACGTCATATTAGTGTATTGAAAACACTAAAAAACAACGATAAATTGATCAAAACTTAATAAACTTAACATAAAATGACGTATCTCATAATTCTATACTTAGCTTATGAACATACGCTTGGACCAATCAGAATGAAGATATAAGCTAAATGTAGGGACGTCACGAAGGATTTAGTAGGGGCAGGGGGTGTGAATTGGTGTGTGTGACCCACACCCCCTGCGTGTGCCGACTAAAAGAAAATCTTTTCCGACTAAACGACTAAATATTTTTGGCAACGTTTTTTTATTTTTCTTCATAAAAATCCAAAAGTGGCTTGGCAATGCTTGGGTTTTACGAAGATTCACGTCAACAGATGCACATAACCAATCTCATTTTTCATCAAATTCTCACAATTCGACGAATTCAAAACCCCCACCGGTTGCTCAATCCAGCACAAATGCTCCTCAAGATGTGTTTACCGCTTAAAATTTTCATCGGCTGCCTCCAAAGGACACACAGCGCAATGACAAATCTTTCCCCATTGTCCCCGAACAACATTTATTCAAATCTACTGACTCACCGTACATTTCGTTCCAACTCTAAAAATCAAAAATCCATGCCGGTTTCTCAGCATCCGAAAAACGGGGAAACAATAAAGCCGTATGTGGGGAAAAACTGCAAAGTGCCGAACCTTAGCGAATCGATTCATCGCACACGAAAATATTTAATTCCATTGTATGCTCCGAGTTTTGTCAACACCACAAAGCCAGTTTATCTAGGTAACCTGAGTTTTTGCGGCTTGACATTTTCGGTAATTTGACGACTTTATTTAGTGTTTCTCTCTCCTATTCTTCACGTTTAATTCGATTACTGCCTCTGTTATTTCACTTGTTTAACAATAACAATCGTCTTCCATTTCCTTTTTTTATTTTCTATGTAAGGACGTTTTTTTCTTTTTTTAGGGAGTTGCCTTACTATTTGTATTTGTATTTGTATTTTTTTTTTTTTGCCGACTCTTATTGAATCTTCGTTATCTTTGTAGAAAGATTTTTTTTTTTTTTTTTTTTTTTTTTATGAGGATGTGAATATTTATTTTTTGGAATAGGGTCACCGAAATACGAACTGTCGTAAAAATTTCATAATAATGACATCAGCAACTCTTCCTTTTTATACACAGTACAATGAAAAAAAAAAAACGTTCCAGTTAAGCAAGTTTGTAATGTAATATCCTTTTTACATCCTCTAAATAAATTGATTACTCAATTCGATAAAAATCATTTACAAACAATACTATTTAAATCCTATCAAACGCGAAAAAGGTCGGGTTTTAAAAGTTTTTTAACCGATTTTGGATGAGCTGATTGTGACCAGGTTTCTGTGGCACTGGAAAAAAAAATTTTTTTTTGCTAATCAAGGCTTGTTGGCGTTACTGACGGAGCAGTCCATTCAAATTTTACTCAGCTTGCCACTAAAAAATATCAGGCTAAAAACCAGAATATTTCCAACAGTTTGACCATCTTGGTTAAAGGAGCAATTGCTCCAAAATCAATAAATTTTTATAAACTCTTGTTCATTACACTATTTTCTCGTTCCTAAATATTTACTGATTCGTATTTTTATTGAGTCAACAGGTTCCCAAAAAATACGAATCAATAAATTAATATTACTTAAAATAATTTTTTGATAGTGAATGTCAAAGTGGTGACAAATTGGTGACAGGCCGAAATTTTAGGCTAAAACATTTTGAAGTAATATGTTAACATCCCATGTTGCTCAACATGTTGCAACGTTAGAAACATGCTGTTCAACATGTAGCGTTAAAAACATGTTGTAGCTTTTGAAACATGTCATTCAACATATTGCAGCGTTAGAAACATGTTGGAAACATGTTGAGCAACATTTACAAATTTTACTTTTCATTTTTCAGTGTTGGGCAACATGTTTTTACCCTGCAACAAGTTGAGCAGCATGTTGTCTCAACATGTTGCTGCAACATGTTTTAGCTGGAAATTTCGGTCGACCAAATTTTGAAAAAAGATGATGTCACTGTCAGTTTGACAACCACTAAATCAGAGGATTTACGGGGAGGCTTCATTATAGATTTAAAAATTCGGCGAAACCGAATTCGCTTTCCCACAAATTCCCGGTCTAGCTACGGCCCTGTAACTCCCCATTGAAAAAAACAAATTCATAACATATCGCCTAACATCCCGAAAAAAGAAAATAACAAACTAGAATCATCAAAAATTTATCATGAGGAAAATCAGAGCAAGACAAGAGTAAACCCTTGATCAAAATCAGTCTTGTTGTCTCGAACCAATTTGTATTTACGTGTAATACGATATTTTATTTGCTCCAGTTGTCATTTGCATGTTATTGCATGAATTTCAATATTTATATCTACAACAGCCCTCCTATTTTTCGTACTCGTTATCTCGCATCTCGATTGTAGTAAAAATTTTTCCTTTCTGGGAACGATATCCATTTTTTCTTCCTTAATTTCAATAGCATTTGCCAACCCGAAATTTTTATCTACATAAATTATTCATCTGTCAGCGGCAAAAAAAAAGAAAACCGAAAAAAAAAAAAAATATATGGTAAAGGTAATGTTCGATGTGTATAGCTATGGCCCAGCATGACCGTTACTGCAATGGAAACCGCAGGACTGTATACGGTCTACGAAATGGAATTTTGATAATACTTATAATTGGACCCCACATGTCGGATTCCAAGTTTATAACTATTGTTTAATTCATCTAAGTGAGCGTTACAATGAGTAATTACTGTTAATGTGAATGTCAACAGCATAAAAAAAGGCATTCTTTTCATTTTTTTTAATCGGTGAAATCAAAGAAAAATAGAACTGATATATCTTCTAATGTTGTAGTGTCATGAATAATTGTTTTTTTTTTTTTTCTTCTTCGATGATTGAGGCGTTAGACTAATTTTACACTTAAAAAGGGCTTGTTATGGAAAGAGTTTAAGAGGGGCGGTATGCTTTAATGACTGTGATGTAAATTAGCACGAATGAGGTCTATGCATGAAAATCGAGTTTGTTGAGGTCAACAACGACAGGCAACAGGATTTTGAACAAAAAATTCGGCTGTCTTGCAATTTATATAGTGAAAACAGGATAACAGGATAAGCATCGATACCCTTTAAGGTGGCAATACACAGTCACAGAAACTTTCGTATTTTTAAAATTCAACATGAAATTTTGTACTTTTAGAAGAATTGGGATTAAATGAATGTATTCAGGAACCTGTAATATAGGCTTCGTGCATATAAAAACCGTGGCGCTCTTAGCGGTCTGAATCGGAAGTAATGTCATGTATGTCAACATGGGTTATAAATGGAGTTATTGAGTATTTTTATATTTAAAACATTATTTTGCTTTGAAGTTTTTTTTCGTGATGTTTAAGAGAAGTGGAAAAGATTTTTGCTGTGTTGTTGGGTGCCACAACAGTTATTTCAACACAAAAGATGTAGCTTTTTATAGGTTTCCGAACAGACCTTGGGAAGCTAGTCGGAGAGGAAAATGGATTTCTGCTGTAAGACGAAGAATACTTTTGTTGAGTCGGTTATCAATTTAACCCTTTCCCGACGAAAAATCACCGGAAACTTAAGGAGGAGTTCCTCAAATACGGTCTTAACCAAATCTGAAGCTTTACTTTAAAGGAGCTCTGCAATTTTCCGAAAAATATTCCAAAAATCTGTTCTTGATTAAATATATTTGGGAGTGACTGGGTAGGTAGGTGGTATAAACGGTAGTGATTTTCACGGACATCAAACTATATATTTGCTAAATGAATACATTTTCGGAGACTAAGTGGGTTCTGGAGTTTTGATCCTAAAATCCACGAGAGTTTTTAATATTTTTTTTTGATCCTAAAATCGAGGTAAGTTGTAAGTCGGAGCCAGCTGAGTGTTGAATGAGATTACGTCTTCCTTTTTCTTTTCTTAACTCACTTCACTGCTCTGCTTTTAGAATCATCACTATTTTCACATAAACTAATTTCATTCAATAATTTATACCTCGCTTTCCCGTTTTTTCTTCACTAAAACTAATTTCACTTTAAGGTAATATCCAACTGTCACTATCCAAGCGGCCCTAAGACAGACCGGCGCAAATCTGAAGATCCGTAGCCAGACAGACTTGGTGACCCCCCCCCCCCGGAGTAAATTGGCTAAACATGACAGATAAAGGGAATGAAGGCTTGTTGCCCCTCTTAACAAGCCCAACTGCCCACCCTGTCTCTTCGTTCTGGTTACGGACCCGATTTGGTCAGCCAGCAACCTTTTTTAATTCCTTCGCTTCAGCCGGCTTACACCTGCGTAAAAGCCCAGTTAAACCGCTACGCATTTGCCTTAGCCTAATTAGCAGTGGGTAAGCCTGGAACCAGTGGCGTAACAAATCAGGAGCAGTGAAAATGGATTTCCATTAAAAGGCCGCCTTCGGAAAAGGTCAACGAGGATTTTACAAAAAAAAAAAAAAAAAAAAAAAAAATTTCCTTAATTTTTTCTGTTTTTGTTTTAGTTTTTATTTTTTTCTGATTCTGGTCTTCGTTCTTGATTCTTAGCCACTGAAGCTGCTTGACCAAAGGTTTGCTCAAGCTCGAGAACTGCAAATCATGAAGTTTGATGCCTATTCATTCACTATTTCTTCTAAAAATTTAAAATTAAAATTAAAAGTTAAAATTTCAATTTAAATGTCTTACGGCTTTGAAATCCACACGGTCAAAGCCGAATAAAACCATTTCAATTTTTTACATTGAATCCAAGGATTACCCAATTTTTTAGTTTACTGAAAATAGTTGAGATTTTGGGTGTCAAATTCCCGATCACATTTTGAAAAAAAAAAAAAACGGGAACCCACTGCAGTACTGGTTAAATACCATTATTGCGATTGTAATATGACCACGTTGTTTATTGTAGAAACACAACACAAAAGAAACAGTATTCGATACATTTTGACAGCATCGTTTATAATCAAAAAAAAAAAAAAATGAGGGGTGGCCACAATCAGTGATCTACATTAGCCTTACTGCATGTTTCCTTTCTATCACAAAAAAATTTAAAACTCAAATACTGCACCGATTTTTAATTGGCCTTCTTCGTTTTCCGCACCCTTCTTCATTTTTATTACAGTAAAAAAAAAAACCGGGCAATTATCATCAAAAAAGATTTTTGTATACTCCTTGGAAAAGCATTAATGAATTTACCTCACCCAAAAAAAAAAAAAAAAAAAAAAAAAACTAAAGATATAAAACAAGCAGCTACCCCTCGGCTTTATTATAAAAAGCCACCCCTCCGTTCACCTGGGTATATGTTTGTTTAACAAATTTTAAAAAGGCAAGCTAACTAAATACCGGAAAAAATTGAAACATTATTGTAAAATAACGGTAATGTTGAATTGCGTTGTCAAAAAAATATGATTTTTGATTATGATTTCTAAATAAAGAAAAACAAGGGTCAGGATTATGTTATTTTTTAAAGAAAAAAAAGCTAACCTGATTTGCCACATGTGTCGAAAATAGTCAAAAGCATGAATCGAAGCGGAAAAACTTGGTCATAAACTACCGTGGAAATAATTTGCTCCTTACGCCTTTATGCTTATGGCCTGTTTATCAATGAGCCCTAACAATATTTCGGTAACAATCGCTACTTGATTATGGTCCTATTGTCTGCGGTTCCAAATGGAAAGTTTATCGCTTTCCGATAATTAATTACAAACCACTTTGGTATGACGTGATTGATCGGTTGCGTTAAAACCATTGTCACTATCTTCTTGACGTCGCATTCTTATTCCGCGGGATGCCTCCTTGTAAAAGAATAGATCCGCGGAACATTGTGATGTTTAAATAAAATAATAAAATAATAAAAAAAGAAAGAAGAATATTCATTAGCATCAGTCACCCTAAATAATACCAGCTGAATTGTGCCAAGAATACAACATAATTAACGTAGTGGCTGACAGTCCATGTGTACACCGTAACCGAATGTAACAATCGAAGATCAAATTTGCATAATTTTTACGGTTGACTTTGTCAACCATATTCATAAATAAATTGTGTGTGTTAGAGTTTTCTCTCTTCCCTTTTCTTTTTTCTCGATTTAAACCGATTCCCCTCCCCCACTCCATTTTTTTTTTTCGTAAATAATCGAACCTTTGTTTACCCATCAACAGACAAGCAATAAATCCTCATTTCAGTTGGACGATCGCCTCCCCTAAACGCGAAAATAAAATAAAAAAACTGGATGAATCGGAGGGAGGGATGGTGTAAAAAATCTCAATTCATCCTTCGGAAAAGTTAAGTATTCTAGTAACAAGGGCTAATTATCATGTGATAACGGATTCGAAGTGCATGTTATGGTTGAAAAAATAAAAAGACTTTTCTATGAGGCTAAAAAAAAAGAACGTCCATTTAACCCTCTAATACATGCTTTTATCATGCACACGATTCGAGTCGAGTAGAGTTTCACTCAAAACTCGACTCCACTCGGAGCGACTCGAAAAACTATTATTCAACACTCATTGCGAAAAACTTATTTTTCCTGTTTAAAAAAAAAAAAAAAAAAAAAAATAAGAAAAAAGAATTGTTCTCTCTAAAGTTTTTTTTTCCCCTAAAAAGGAAGTTTTTAAGCTTGGGATTTTCTGCCATGTACTAGTACTGAAAATTATTATAATTATTATTGATTATTTTCTCAGCTACCTCCACACAAGGCCAAGCAATTGAAATGTAATTTTTTTTCTTAAACATTGTTAATAAAGGGCCAGGGTCCCTAAGGCCCACTTTGGGGCTCACTCGGATTTTGTTCATTTTTATGACCCCTATGACTAGTTAAATAACCACCCCCCCCCCCCCCAAAGTGGTTTCGTGTGTCGCTCGTTATTTCTTGAGTTATAGTCTAAAATTAATTTTGTAAACTTTTCTTAAAAGAGATAAGAAATTTTTTCTTAAAAGAAATCAAGAGATTTTTCTTAATTTTGTAAATTTTTCTTTAAAAAGTCTTCGCAAAGTAAATTTACATATTTAAAAAAGTTTTTTTTATTTTTTTTTTTCGTTAAAATTTTTTAAAGTAATTTTTCATTCGGAAAAGGGGGGGGGAACTTGTGACCTAATTTTATTTTATTTTTTAACTTCCTTTTAAGGAACGCCTTAAAGATCCACAAAACTCGCCGCGTAAGTGAGAGATCTGGTGTTCGAATCCCCCTTTGGCTAGTTTAATTTTTACTCTCGGGTTTTGTGGATTTTTAAGGTGTTCTTAAAAGGAAATAAAAAATAAAATAATTTTTCATTACTCATAGTAGGAAAGTACCACTTTCCGCTTCGTATACCATTGCGGAAAGTGAGTTTTTCCGAATAGGGCAAAACAATGTTAAACATGTTTACAGACGACTTTGTTTACAATTTATGAAATCATTTTCTCTGATTTTTCTGAATAATTAATCATTGATTCGTAATGAAAAGTACATTGTTTAACCTAGGAAGGAAAATGAATATCCCCATTGAGGTTTTTTTTTTTCAACGGTTAAATAAACCTCGAAGGGAAAATTCATTTTCCTCCCTAGTTTAACAATATACTATTTCATTATTATTTTTTAGATGCGAAACGTGCAGAATTCGAAAAGCGGTTAGCAAGGGCTTGCATTTCGAATTACACGATGGAAAAAAAGACTGATTGGTAGTAAGTAAAAATGTTATTTGTTTACTTTTTTCTTTATTTTTAAGTTCTACACGATATTTATCTTTTCGGTCGAAAGAACTGCAGCATCAGAGCCAGGAAAAAATTGAATTAAGGATCGGACTCTGCAGGAAATGCTACTATGATAAAACAAAAAAAAAATTGTAATGAATTTTTTTTTTTTTTTTCCTAAAATATTTCTTAGGGTGCAAATTTACTATGGATGTCGGTCTAACATTCCATTGTGAATTTGCACCCTAAGAAATATTTCTTTGCAGCACACAACACGTCGATAATGTTTTTGGGAAAAAAAAAAAAACTATATTTTCTGTTTAGTAAAAAATTTACTAGTGGCCAAGAGATGTTTACTAATGACCAGTAAAATTTTACGAGCTACTAATTAAAAGACTCAATCAAAATTTAATTGCTCATTATTTTTTTTCGATAAAAAAAAAGAAAAAAAGCTTGAGTCTTTACGAAAATTTGATCGAACTCGAGAACTCGCGAGTTCTGACTTATCATCCTTTATACATGTATGTTCGAAAAATTAGCAATATTTCAAGTCTTTGTCATTGTCCTATCAAGCTTTGCTACTAAACATTGTCTATCATGTGTTATTTTGTCACCTTTCGATACGTTTTGGATTAGTTTGGCGGATTTAGCAACAAATTCAAATAACGATTTAATCATTTCGAGTTATTCGAACGACACGTCGAGCCTCAGTCTTAAACTTGATCTGAAACTCAACTCGATTCGAAACTCGATCGAGTCAAGACTAGAAATGTGATTTTGAGTAACCCTCAATCCTCAATCCTCAAAAACTCATGCTCTCCGAGTGACATACAACATTTGAACCGTAAATAAAACGGCTAAAATTATTATAGTTTTGAAAGCTCGATTATTTTGTACTTTCATCTCTAGGCTATTGTAAATGCTGTTCTTTTTTTTAAACAGGAAAGAATCAAAAACTATGTCGACGAAAATTATTTTCCTAAGATTTTTTTAAAAACTTTTTCATTCCCCGCAATCACGAAAATTACATCCAACCAAGGCAAACAGAATCAAGTTTCCGAGCTTTCAGTACTAAAGCCGCAAACGTCTTCCCAAGTTTCCCAAAGACCACCAAAGTACAACCGAAGCACACAATTCGAAATAATTTATCTGCACAAGTTTACAACCTGCCCGACCTAAATTTTCGTAAATGGAAGCAAACAGCACTAAATTAGTACCTCTTCTGTCACACTCGTCACCGATCATTTACTTGAAAAAAGAATATAATATCCTGAGCACCGTGAAAAATCAGTGCATTTTTCTCTTTTTTTTTCTAAAAATAAAAAAAAGTTTTTACCGCGCGGTAGCTTATTGTGATGTTCGTAAAAGTTAATTTACCATTACCTGGAGGATATCTTTTCTCACGTATATACGGCATTCTGGGTGACTCCGAGAGATTGAATTGTTTACAACTGCCCATCCCTGAAGGGGTCGTTTGCTGGGGGTGTGTCTCGATCCAATGACAGATCTATTTTCACTTGTTAAAATGTTTTTTCGGTTTCCTTTTTCGGTAGTTTCCCTTGTTTCCTTTCAATATTTTCAATTTTGACGTAAATGTCCCTCCTCCTTTTTTTATTTTCGTCATAAACAAGAAAATACATATTTTTTTTTTCCTGGCGACCTTTTTCGAATTCCCGGATGCGCTTAAGTTAAACAAGCGAGGAAGACATTTTTTTTCAAATTTATTCAAACAGGATTCCCAACCATCAATTTTGGGAGTCTGCCGGAGTTAAGGTTAATAATACCCAATGAAGATGTTTCGTTTTTCGTAATAAAGGGCGGCTCAAAAAGTAAGGGAGATTCACTTGGAAAAATGCAAAAATGTAACAAAAGTAAAGGCATATGACTTCCTGCATCTTCAGTATTTTCCGATCCCTTGGATTAATTAATATGGGCTTGATGGATTAATTAATCCATGGGATCGGAAAATACTGAAGATGCAGTAAGCCATAAGCCCTGTCCCTTTACTTTTGTTACATTTTTGCATTGGATTAATTAATATGGGCTTGATGGATTAATTAATCCATGGGATCGGATTCGCTAATACACAGCTAGCCTCTAACATCTTGTTGTAAGATTTTGCGATTGAAAGTGAACGTATCGCTCGTATGAAATATTAAAGAATTTGTACCAATCTAGTGGAAGATTTTGAAAGACTCAAAGTAATGGAACGTGTAATGTCTGGGCTTTAAGCTGTGGGCTAGGGTGGATCGAAAAAAGCGAATTTTGGACTTTGAAAATGCTACAGCGCGGAAAAGCTGTATTTTAGCGTCCAATTTTTTTCAGATTTTTCGGAAGCCGATTTCTGCTGCCACCAGAGGACTTTAAGTTTTTCAAAGTCAAATAAAGGCCAAAATAAATTAAAACCTTATTTTGGTGCGAAAGAGTTCATTTCCTTTCGGAAATTTCTCGGAAATTTCAAAAATGAAAGCAGTTTTACAGAAATTGAAGCTATTTTTTATTTATGAGCAAAAAACGGCTGTTATTAAACTTCCTATACCTCTTTCGGCTCATATATGAAAAATGGCTCCAATTACTATAAAACTGACTCTATTTTTGAAATTTCCTGAAAATTTCCGATAGGACACGAACTTTTTCGCACCAAAATACGGTTCTAATTTTTCCAGCCCTTATGGGACATCGAAATCCTTTAGGCCTCTGGGAGCAGTAGAAATCGGCCTCCAAAAAATCTAAAAAAAAATTAGGGTTAATATGGAGGCTTAAATATAAATGCAACTTTTCAGTGCTGATTTTTAAATTCAAAAATTCGCATTTTTCGATCGACCCTACAGTAGGTACATACAAATTTATACAGCAGAAATTTCCACCATTATAATTCGATCTGAATCGAGAACATTAATCATGATTAATAATTATTAGGTGATGTGCAAGAGCAAATAATTAACAACAAGTTACCTACTAATAAAAAAGTCTTACAGATTTTTTTTTTTTTAAACATGTATATGGCATTAAATTTCAGAATACTTCTGCAGAGGTATTCTGAAATTTAGTGCACGGGATGGGTGCGTAAAACGTATCTTAATACAAGGTCAGATTGCCAACGCAGCAAAGTATTAGATGCATACAAAAACTAGAAAAGCTGTATGGTGAGTGGAGAAATTTACAAAAAAGTAGTGGAAAAACTCTCAACAAAACAGAAGGAATTAAACTCTACAACGTCACTAGATCAATTGGTTGACATTGCTCACGGGAATATTTTAAATAATATGTGAAACAAACAGAAACATCAGCAAGAGAAGCCTCCATCAATAGAAACTGCAACACAATTATATAATCGGAATAAAGCGCACTGACACTGTCAGTAGTGCAACTGGAAAAAGACACTCCCAGTTGCACTATTGACAATGCGAACCTGCAGGTTAGAACACTGACTGGAAAAACTTGAGAAGTTTTTTTGAAGACGGAAAAGTGGCGGGATATTTCCCACTTTGAGTTTAGTAAAAGCCCATCATACCAATACATTTTTCCCCTAACAAAACGTCAAAAAACTTCCCATTTCATACTGACGACCCCTCGCTCCAAAAAATATTAATTATCAGTTTCGTGTTTGTATATTCTATTTCCGAGAATTGATTTTTCAAAAGCCGGCAAAATATTTTTTTCCTCTTTTAAACTTGGTCTCATGTTATGTTATGCCTTGCGGTGCGTTTGTCGTTTGTCCTCTCAACCTATCGATGAAATATGACTTTTTATCGTTTCCGATCCCGTGCTGTCAACTCCTCCTTCCCCATACAACTCAATGTAATACAAATTTTCCTTTGCCTAATTCCGACGGCTCATGCGACGCCATAGTTACGAAGCGATTTTTTTTAGCACGAATAACGGGTTGTTGCAATCGCAAGGGAATTAAAAAAAAGTAATAAGTTTAAAACTTTATACGCGTGACAAGTTTTTTTTTTTTTTTTTTTTTTTTTTTTTGCGGAATATGTTATAATCCTGTTGATTGTAAAAGTTGCCGCCACTGGTGGCACTGATATTAAACATTACTTATATTTAATGATAAATAACGACGCTAAACAACAAAACAAGAAAAACTTAAGAACGAAAAGGAATGACATCTCTGTTAAATCGTGAAAAATCAGTCGCTTTAAAGGGGCACGCATCGGAGGAAATTATTTTGATTGGGTGTAGCGTGCCGCCGTTATGCAACATCGCTCTGATCTGGGATGAAACTAATGATAATAAATATGTTTTAGTTAGGAGTGACACAAAAGAACTTTTGACTCTCATCGGCAACGTTTGCTCGTTTGTCGGCTTTGCTCTTTTCTTTTTTTCTTTTCTTTCTTAAAAAGTTTGCATTCTTGCTATGAATCCGAAACCTCACCTGAGAGGAATCAACTTTTCTCGTTTGTTAAGCGTGAATGTGTCATCTTAACTTATAAAACGCTCGGATTAATTTGATTATTTTCTCCGGGGGGAAAACGCGCTTTTCCCTCCCGCTGCGTGTGTGTGCGTATTAATTTTTAATACCATTCAAAAAATAAAAAAGTAAAAAATGCCGTCTTAATTACGTTTCCATCGCAAAATTATTGCTGCAACAAATTACGTAAAAAATGTTTAACTCCGTCCACCCAGTGTGCGGTGTCGATTTTTACATTTTAAGATTGATCGATTGGGTTATCAGAAATTTTAATGTTTCAAGGCTGATTATCGTTGTTTTTTATGGGCGCACATGAATTTCTTTTTGAGCTATGGTATTTTCGAATTAGGGCATTCATAGGTTACATTTTGATAAGAGGAATGTTTTTTTGAGGGGCCAGAGACACAGAGCAAGAAAATTAAGGAGAATTAAAGGTAAAACTATTCAGTATTTGTTTGATTAGTTATGTTTAAGACGTCTAGTGCCGCAAAAAAAAATCAAAGGTCTCGGATTTTCGCTCCTCGGTTGAAAAATCGTTATTTGAGGTGTGAGACCCCCCCTCAATTTTTTCCAGCTTGAAAAAATTTTTTTTTGCGTCGACGGGGTAGGCCTTTACCTTTTTTTGGTTCTTATAATTATTTCAATGGGCGAAACTTTGAAAATTCGCCCCGAGGTTATACCTTAGAATAAATAATTAAATTTGATAAGGTATATGTGTACGTGTATATGAAAACTTCCCACTTATACAATCCGGATAGTATTATTTGTTTTTTAAACTTTTTGTAAACAAATACGTTTCGAATCAAAACAAACTATCTGGATTGTACAAGTGGGAGGTTTTCATATACATGTAGGGTGGTGGCGCTAGTTATGGATCAAATAGTACTATTATTTTTTTTTAAACATTGAATTAAAGTTAAATTTCCAACCCTGGACAAATTACTTACCTGGAACCGAAATATAACATTTCAAACTTAATTTTTAATGTCAAAAGATCCCTTATATCTTTCATATAATTCAGAAAATAAATTTTAAAAATATTAATCGACTATTTTTCTCGAATTCTTTAGTTTCGGATCAGCCACATTCCAATGAAAAATAAACATGAAAGGTTTGTTCAAATGTACTTTCCTTTGTTTTGTTTTTGAAAAAACAAATCTTTTTTTTGTATCTTCGGAAATTTTAGCGATATATTGTGTCTTTATTTAAGTTTTCGGTTCTTCACAGATAAAATTCGCGCTTCTAAAGTCATCATTCAAGAAATTTAAACAAAATCATCGCTTTTCTTCAAACCGGTATCAATCTGATGACAAAACCTTTTTAATTGTACCATGAAATTGTTGTTGTGATCCGTAACTGAATTTTCTAGTTTTTCGGTGTTCAATTGTGGTTCATCGGTAATTTTTTTAAGAAATAGTTATATATAAGGGAATTGCATTGAAAGGGGAAAAGATTGGACCCTTTGCTAAAAGTTTTTTTACTCATTTGAAAATATTTGGTAAATTAGAGTGATTTTAACGAAAAAATATTTAAAGCGGAAAAATGGCGATGGTGTTTATTTTCCGGAAGAATTTCGGTCTGCGAGTTTTTTTTTCGTTTTTCTATTTTAAAATAGCTTGAATGCTAGAAATCTTGATGATTTTTTGAAGTTAATTAAATTTTTAAAAGTTTGAAAGAAATAAAAGTGCTCTTAAAGAGTTATTTTTTTTGTTTTTTATAAAATTAAACGAGGTGATCCACAACTGATGCCTGATCCATAACTAGCGCCACCACCCTACACATATTAGACATCCTAACAAAAAAATGGACAGTTTCAAAATATTTCACTTGTTTGCCTGCAGATGCTGGTAGGACAAGAGACTTCTTGTCATGCAGTGCCGCAGGACAAGAGCAAAAACATTTAAAAACTTTTGGGACAAAAATATTAGATCAGTTATTTAATAATTTTGATCCGTTATTTTTTGAAAACTTTGATCAGTAATTTAACAATTTTTATCAGTAAATAAAATTTGGTTTTAGGCCTTTTTGGTCAGTTAAAAATTAGGTTTCGGTCAGTAAAACGCGATCAGTTTTTTTTTATTTTATTTTTTTTTTAATTTTTTTTTCCGGGGGAACCTTGTTGAGTGATTCTATCCTTCTTGGGTCGTTCTCTCTACCTTTTTTCGCTAATGGGAATATCTTTGGCTTCAGGAGGGGTTTTTATTATTTTTTAAACGAATGGTGACCCCCCAAAAAGTGTTTTACCTTGCAATTACCTGCAGAAACAAGCTTAATTTTTAACGTGCTGTCTATGTCATTAAACTTAGCCCCTGTTTTATAATTCATTTAAAGCCAAAAAAACAAGTTTTTTGAAGTAAAAAAAAAAAAAAAAAAAAAAAAAAATTTTACTGATTTAAAAAAAAAAAAAAAAGATTTTACTGATTTAAAAAAAAAAAAAAAAACTTTTTCTAAGCAGATTAAAAATCTGACAAAAAATATTCACGAATACATTATTTTACTGACCGAAATATAATTTGACTGATCAGTAAATACCTGATCAACAGTTACTGACAAATTACTAATTAATTGATCAAGTAAATCAAAAACTGATTATTTCCATTAAAAAATCCGATCAAAGTGATTAAATAACTTATCAACTCAATGTGACCCAAAACTTTTAAATTCGAAAATAGCCAAAATGCATCTTTAACATTAAGAAATGAGGTTTTATACATCAATTTCTTGCAAAATCGATATTATCGATTTCTCCCCATATAACAACTAAGGGAAATAATGTAAAAAAAAAAAAAAAAATTAACCGAAATGCATACCACTAGTTACATCTCATCAAAAGATAGCAGTTTTATACAGGATTAATTCTTTTAAGTCGACTTAAAGCAAAAATTTCATTTTAGGCAAAAAAAAAAAAAAAAAAAAAAAAAAAAAAAAAAAATTAATAAATACTTAAAATTATTTTAAAAACTTAATTCGATTTTTGCAAAAGTTTCCAGATCCAAAAACAATCACTTCATTCCTCGACACTGCAAATTTTACGAGAAAATCTGGAGCATGTGACAGATCTGGTGGTGATGCGAATTAGAAAATGCGAACAACTTATTATCGTAATAAAAATCTTTTAATTAAGCTTAAATTGGAAAATGAACCTATCAACAATATAAATAAAGATTTTTTCTAGTAGCTACACGAATTCAGTGCAACGATTAGTTTGACATTAATAGCATTCAAGCAACAAGTTCCACTTCAAAAAGCGCAATCTCATCTTGGATTTAGTTATCTTCCAGCTTGAGAAAAAAAAAAGAGGAAAAAATAATAGTGATTGGGCACAGGAAGCATATAAATACAAACTACAACCATCATCTGGAATAATTTTTCATTATTTCCCTGACAATGGAAGAACAAGAGAAAGAAATGCTCTTTTTTTGCTTTTTTTTTCCAAAAAAAAAAAATCAGTCTCGCTTCCGGTAGAAAATTTAAATATTTACGCTTACTTATCGTCAGCCTTCAGAAAAGAAAAAAAAAAGGTTCGACTTCTGTGTGGCTAATGAGTTTCACTCCTTTTTTTTCTTCTTAACGGATAAATCAATAACGACGTTTTTTTGTATTGCTATTTTATGACATTTACGCTAGTTTAGAAAACATTGTCTACAAACAAAAAGGCAATAAAACCATTACTTTTCGAATTGACTTTTTCACGCGCTTAAATGAGACATGTAAGTTGCTTGGTTGTTATTTGTTAAACTCAAGGAAAAAATAAATAAATCAAATAGAGACGGGTAAGAAGGCATTGCCTAGCACCATCGGTTACATAAAATGTGGTATTTTCGTATGAAACGAGAAAGAAAAAAAATGGTGACACTTGATTGAAAAGGCCCCTGCGAGCCTTTTCTTTCTGTTTTCACAAAAAATTCTTTTTATTCTTTTGTTTATAACAGATTTATTTTTTGGATAACTATTGGAAAATATACGAGACTTGTAAAAGACACAAGGCACACATTAACAAAAAAAGGAGCATATCAATCAGATAAGTTCTTTTTTTTTTCTCGACAAGAAAAATGTTTTTGTTCAAATTTTTATGAATGTACACCCAGTAGTTAGGTTCAATAAGTACTGATTCCACGGTTCTTCAATAGGAAGTTCGTCGCGGATCGTAAAAATATTACGAATTTAGTCCCACGTTGTTATCTTTGCTATTATATTCCTTTATCCTTTTTCATAATGTGTTCGCGACCCCCAAAGAAGCTACTTTTCTAGGATACGATTACGCCTGGATATCACATTCTGGTAACTTTGAGTTTTTTCTGGAATTAAAGTTGAATTTTAGGAAGCTTTCTCCTCAAATACCAAACCGTGAGACCCTGATATCTATATCGAATTTTACTTGACAATGAGGGCCTGCGCCTCCAAACCCGCAAACTCGAACCCGTGGAAAAGTTTACCGATTTTACAAGCCAATAAGCCTAAACTTTTTCATTTTTTTTTTCTTCTGGGGCCTTCACTGGTTTTAGAAGTACATTATTCTTCCCCTTCATTCTGGTAAAGTATTCCTAATATTAAAAATTCACGAATACATAAGAAGGAGATGTAGAAGAGACTTGTTTTTATTTTTGTTATTAAAATATTTTCTGGTCAAGATGAGAAAATTTTCAACTTGAAGTCATCAAGTTTGAAAATTTATTGGAATTGGCTGTTTTGCAGAGTTTTAAGGGAAACAGTCGATGAAATTAAAAGAAAAAACATTTCAAAATATTACAAGAAACCGCCAAAAGTTAATTCGCAATCGAAAGCAGTAACGAGAAGAGGATGAAAATGAAGATTCACAATAAGCAGACGCAGAAGCAAAATAAGAAGATTTAACAACGGGTCTTTTGGAGCTTGGGCTTTAGACTTTGATATAAAGCATAATGCTCAGAAAGCGTTATTGGTAAAACTAAGAAAAAGTTCCGCTTTCAAACCCTTCCCGGCTGATCCCAGGACCAACTAAAAACAAAAAGAAAAGTTGAAGTGGGAGAAATTGAACATTCAAAGCTTTTTTTTAACTGCTTTTCTAGTGATGAGTGATGAGTCAGGTCTAGAAAAGCAGCTAAACAAAAGCCTGCACCGGCTTTGACTCCGATTAAAAATGTATTCGTGTGAGATTATGTATAGATGGAGTACTTCAAAGGCGTAATGCATACAGCGAACTTTGGCCTATTCTAAGTTGCGTTTTTTCTGCACCCGGCAAACCTTTATTCTTGGTGGGCGTTTTTCACGGTTCTGGAAAACCAACAGATTTTAACGTATACATGAGCGAATTTGCCCAAGAAGTCGATCATCTGACTCAAATCTTTATTGGTGCAATTTTCAAAACTGCGAAAAATTTCCTTACCGTATGAAAGAAATTTCATTTTAACAGCAACAGGGAGAGTAATAGTAACCTCCTTAGGAAAATGGTCAAATGTGCGTACACAGTAAAAAATTTTATGTCAAAATCAACATAAATCAACATAAGCAGGTCCACATAATTTTTATGTTGTTTTTGTTTTATGTTTGCCTTATGGGAGAAACAACATAAAAAATTTATGTGGACCTCTTAGAACATATTTACATAATATTTTTTACTGTGTACAATAACTTATCACATAACTAATCTTACATACATGTAAGGTACCTGACATGTATGTAAAGTAAGTTACTTATATAAGCATTTACACATGCAAGTAGTTAACAGAAACTACATTGGATGTGTCATTGTGCAAACGAGGAAGAGAGTAGCTCATATCTCACTGCAAGTCACTTATATATTTTTCGGCCCTGCAAAAACCTTTTGATTCCAATAAAAGTTTGTAGTTAACTTTTCAAATAAAACTACTTCGGTCTAAATACTTACACATGTAAGTACTTACATACAGTGTAACTTACAACAAAATGTACCTTATATACATGTAAGGTACCTTGCATTACTAATGTTATACTAATGTGTGAACATTAATACAAAAAAACTTACCAATACTTCTTTGGGTCAGTTATCTATGTATGTAAGTTACAAGTAACTACTTACTACGTACATGTACTACTTACATGTATCATACATACATAGCTTACAGAAAGGAGTATTGGTAAGTTATTTTTCACCCTAAATTAGGCGGAAAAAAATAGATTTTTGGCTTCTTTATATCGTAGCGAATGACCAATAGTGTAAAACTGATATTCATGACAAATGAGCTTTGAAATGGTCCTCAAGGCCAGGGAAATGCTGTGTGAAATTATGCTCAATAGGACAAAAGTCAGTGAAAGTAAACAGATACTAAAATTAGTTAATTAATAAAAAATAAAAAAAAATAACCACCACAAAGAATTTCCCTTGTAAGTCTCACAAGTGGCCTACTGATTATAACACATTTCGTCTGAAACTTGAAAGAAGATATTTCATCCAAAGACCGATCAGAGCTGCAAAATATGTTTTTTACCTTTTCAGCTTACGTCGCTAACAGCAGACGATTGTAGTGAAAATGAAGAAAAGCAATATTTATTGCATGTCGAATACGAGCAAGCCCCATAAATTAATTTCTTCGGAACAAAAAACCCCATCTACTTTCGGAGACAAGAAATTTTTCTCATCAAGCACCTCTTCCCTTTTTAAGGATAAAAAAAACGATCAAGTACCTCTTCTCGGTCTAGCTACGAAATCGAAAAAAGAAAACGGACATTCACTCTCCCGAGATAAGTCTTTTCAGACACAAATCGTATCTCATATCAAATTGCCCGAGCAAAGTCTATTGCCCCTATTCTTTCAAAGTATAAATATTAGGGTATTCTAATCTAACATCATGTTTATTTTCCTATTAAAATAAAATGTCTTACTTCCAAAAAATTAGATTCCAATCGGTATAAATGTTTTCTGCTTGAAATGCAAGGAAGAGATACTTACGCAGTCCATAACAAAGGGAAAACACTTTCAACAATACATGATAACCATCGATTTTTGAAGAAAAAGAAATCGATAAATAGATGGCATTTCTAACAATGGAACCTTTTTTTCGTGTACTGCACAGCGGATTGTGACATCTTCAGTTTCAGGCACAAGTCCTTTTTTTTATTGCTAAACATTCGTCTCGTTTGCATGGTGTGTAATACGATTCACATAATGGGTAACTGTGTTTCTTATACAAAACTCATGATCGATTATATTGGGCTACTAAAACGTTTACAATGTCTCTATTTTACTTTTTTTTTTTCGAACGAGAAAAAATCTAGAAATTATTGATTACGAGGTACTAGGCCAGCAAAGAACTGCATTTTAGGAGTATATAAGCTAAGTATGAAATGCCTTAAGTTAAACTGCTGTTGTAGGTTTGTGAAACCTACAGAACGGAACAGAACTTACGGGCACAGAACCTACAGAACCATATGCGTTGTAGGTCGTGTTGCATATGCAAAATATGAGACGTTTGTTGTTGCATTTATCAAAGCTTACTGATCTGTTAACTGGCTCTCGACGAACGTGTGGACACAGAAGAAAAACGTATACATTTTTTTTTCTGTAGTGTAGCTTCCTGGTTTAATTATTTTTACATAACACTCCTAAGAAAGGACTATTAATAAGACAGATATTCAGGTCTAACTTAAGAGATATGCAGAAATGTGTGCACTTGAGAAGAATCTATTACTTCACGAGATTTGGTGAACATAATTTTTACGGAAAGGGTAAAAGGATCTTGGATGATGCTAAGTCAAGGAGATCATCCGAAGAGAACATGTCAGCACCTGCACCCCATGATCGATTTACAAGTCCTGAAGTTTTACTTCAGGAAAAAGCACCTAATGTTAAAAGAGGTTCTGATATCATTTACAAAGTGTTGTTTGACACGAAAGAATTATCATGTAGGAAAGGTTCATTGTCCACAGTAAGATGTTTCTCAACATGCTCCCGAAGATTTTGATCACAGGAATATTCCCCCGCTGCCACCATTTTGATATAGAATATTTAAAGGGGTAAATCGGAGGCAAAATACAAAAATTAACCGAATACCCAAGAATATATAAAAAGTATATTTACCCAAATAATAATGGAAAACACATAAACCTGTTTCCTAATCGAAGTCTGAATTGAGAGAGAGAGACATGATGCTCGATACCATTTATCATTTCTCTGATTTCTTAAGTCAGCAATTTTGGTAAAGATTCCATTTTTTTTTTTTAGTCAAACATTGGCTGAAATTAAAATCAGTGATTATTCACAAAAAAAAAATACACATATTTTAAGGCATACTTTATTAAGATTTGGCCGCTTCCCTCATAGTCCTGGTTACATCCTTAGTCGTAATGCCGGGATAAGTAACTTTAAAATTATTGATAAGTAACAAAAAACAAAGAATGACAGTAACTTTCACCATCCAATGACCCTCGCCCCAAGATAAATCCATTTTTTTGTTTGAAAGTCTGAAATTTGAAATAAGATTGTTGGAGAAGGGAAAAAAAAGATGTAACCTGAAAACAAAAACCGCAGGAGTTTTTAAAAAGGGAAAAAAATGCACTTTTTTGTTGTGCTATATGTACGAAAAAAAGGAACAAACATTGGATAAAAGTAAGTTAAGAAAACAAGTTCTAGGAAAGTGACATATTCATTGATAACAATGAGTACCCCTACTGGGTCAATGAGAATTTACATATTTCAAGAAGTATCTTGTTTTGAAGGCCCCATGTCGCGAGACACAGTCTGTCAATCTGCTACGAGTTATGTCCACCAACTACTGTTTCTACTACAAATGATTTTTTGGTCATCTATCAATACGGTGACACATTTCCGGAGTTTCCAGATAAACAGCTTCTTCTTCATCCTCTCACGACCCAAAAATTCTTTAATCGATTAGTCCGTAGCAGCATCACGATATTATCTCAAAAAAAGAAAAAAAAATTTCTTTTTTTTTGAAGCCATAAAAAATTAATATCAAAGGCAGATTTTGCGGTTATATGTTTTGAATCATTGCTTAATAATGTCACGGTTTTGAAGAAGAGAAAAAAGAAAAGAAAAAAGGAAATTAATGTATTCATTAAAAGTGCACAAAAGAAGTGTTGTTTTATTAAAAATGGTTCTGTCAAGTGTCTAGGTACCACAACACAGGTGCTTTGGAAGAAAGAATAACGTTTGACGATTTGATTGATGCGCCATAAAGTTCTAACAGTGACTTGATACCACGTAGGGGGGTCCCCTATTGTATTAACACCCGTGAAAACACCCTTGGTCTTGGCGTTTTCTTTAATTATTCCAAATTTCATAGCAGAGTTATTGTGCTTCTTCGTGGAGGTCCGTCGTAAATACTACTTATTTACTCTTGTTGTGCTATAATGTTGTACTTATTATGTAATACCCAAAATTTGAATAATTTTTTTTTTCTTTACGATGGAGAATTTCGGTTTCGAGGTCAGAAAGTTATTTTCGTAATGTTGACAAGTTAGGTGGCATTTTCAACACAATATAGAGTTCAATAAACAATTTTACATGAGGCACTGGGGGCTTTTAAAGTTTGGAAAATGATTTTTTAGAAGCAAGGGAAATGCAATATGTTGAGCCGCATCACATTTCAAACATGAATATCATCTTATCGAAAGATGAACTTCTCACATCATCTCTGACGAGATCGGCAGGTCATTCTGGTTTGGGGGTGGGAAAAACAGCCTAACCTCTGACATGCAGTAAATAGTAGATTTCTATTCAAGGAATGCAAACGACAAAATTGCCCGTCGAGACCGAGTTTTAAGCCCGAGCCGAAGGCGAGGGCCTTAAATAGATCGAGACGGGCAAGTCGTTTGCATTTCTTGCATTGAAAGTTATTTTTCATCACAAAGTACGGCGTAATATATTCTGTAAACACTTACAGTCACTGTGACACTTACAGTCCACTGTAAGTGGACTTTTCTGCGCTTTGTGCTGAAAAGAAATTTGTCATAAGCTGAACAACTAGTATTTTTTTTTAACGTTTGTTATTCAGCTAATGCAACTTTAGTATTAATGTTGCACGTGAACTTGATGTTCATTACAGTCAAAAAAGAAAATGCAAATCGGTATTAGATGAAAATTGAACAATGCATCTTGGAAATAAAAACTGTGATGAACTTGAAGAAAATGAGCCGGCAGGAAGCAGACATTTTCGAAATATTTTTCCATCTTTCCATAACATTATTTTCAGCAGTGTACCGACGTTTTACTTATAGGGTGCAAAAGAAGACAAAAAGGCAGTTCTGCTCCATTGCAGATGTTAACTTAAAACAAAAAGAATGAGCTGTAAAATGCAAAGAGGGAACAGACAAGTAACCTTCCTTCTTGCCTGTTCCCTGAAACTGACTTTTTTCTTCTTGTCGAATAAAGCAAGTAGCCAAAAAAGTTAAACTGAAGGTCTGACATTCAAGAACTTCAAGAAACGATAGGGAGCAGTAGAAACTGTTAAAAAGGTTCTGAACTGAAAAAGGTTTCTTACCGTTGAAAAATTGTTGAATATACACGGTGGAACAATTTTTGTGGTGTGATTTTATTAAGGTAAACATAGGAAACACCGCCATAAAAATTGTTCCGCCGTGTAGATTAAAAAGATGTGTTTTTAATTTAAAAAAAAAAAAAAGTTTTTTTAAATTTATTAATTTCTTTTTTAGTTTCTGCGATTTATTGCGGAAGCGGATCTATTATTGTACAAGAGATGGGTGACAATAAGCTGCCATATGAGGTTGCCAAATACTTTGATATAAATCAATATGTCCTGCATCGAAATCCTGAAGGACAGCCCTTGATGATCAAAGGGTACTTCGTGCTGAAGCATATAACAAAAGACAAAAATTTTATACTGCATGAAGACACAGAATACTTTAGGAAAACATTTTGCATAAAGCAAAATTCAAACGATGAGCCAAAACCCGATAGAAGATACAAACTGAGCAGCTTCTTTCCAGATCAAAAGGAAGAAGAAACTGAAGAAGGCTGGAATTGCGAGCGATGCACCTTCAAAAACTACTGTTTGCTGTTATAAACAAGTTGAAACAACTAAAGGACGCTTAAAAAACCATTTATGAAATCAAATGGTATAAATTTATTATGACTAGGAATAATTAATTACTTTTCCGGAAGATTTCATTTGGAAAAAACACAGGGAAATTACAAAAAATTTCACAGACCGTAACCCGTCGGAGGAGTCGAACCCCCGGTCCTTTCGGTATAGCCCCGATTGCTCTTTCCACCTGAGCTAACGGATCTGCCTATGAAACTCCTTGTAATTTAGAATCTTAGATGTTAAGTCGGGAATGAGTTTTTATTTTTATGGGAAATTTACTAGTTTTTGAAATCAGAAATTCTATTCTCCGCAGGGATCTCTGAGGATTTTTCATTGCTAACACTTAAAAAATTCATAAAGGCCGTTTGCTTGCATCCATGGAAAACTTACTATATGATTAAGCTAGCATTCTAAATTTTATTTTTAGATCACTTATAAGAAGCCCAAGAAAAGCTTTAGCTGGGGGAGGAACAAGTCCATCTAGTAGAAGAATAGGGTCAGCTACTGCAATGGTGCTTTCATCATAGGATTTATAATGCCAACCGCATATAAATACTTCAACAAAAGCTTCGTTCACGATTTTCATTTTCGCTGTTCCATTATACTGTATTTGCCCTTTCAATAGTAAGTTCAGCAGGTGGAAGAGTAAGGTCAGCTCCTGTATAGGGTACTTCTTGCAATTTTTATTTATCCATCATTAGATGTTACCATAAAGTATAAATGTGGAAAAAGGAATCATTCATGGGTAATATTTATCTAATAATAGCTAAACAATTTGGTAAAGATGAATAAAAAAATTCGAATTTCATTTGAAGTTTTCCTTGTTTAGGACTAGCAAAGCTTCACACAGGAAAACGAGGATAAAATTAGTTTTCCGGCAACATACAAACTTTGCAAAGAACTATCTTGAACGATAGTAAAGTAGAAACAAAGCGGTTTAATGATTTTACAGATGTAAAAACTTATGCTTATAATACATTTTCATTATGAAATCTTAAAATAAATATTTTCCAGGTTCTGAATATTTTCTCAGGTTCTACTTTATATACCCTAGAGAGTTTTTTATATTTTTGTAAAAAATAATAGCAGTTATTAAGAAAAATACATAAAAAATTTCTACAAACATTCAGCCGATTCGGTTGTCTAACAAAAACTACAATGTACCCTTTGTCATGAGGAATCCCAAGTTGTCCAACTCTTTCACAAATGAGTCATTTCTTCCAAAAGAAATATTTTTCATTTCCTGAATTTTTTTTCCACCAAAATTTCACTTTCGCTTTTTCTTTCATTTTTTTTGAAAGGGGGTTCAGTGACACCGAAGAACGGGTGACTGACCACATAATAATGACTTCGCAAAAATCAACGGTTAGTACCGTTAAACTACAGGGTGGTACCAACAACAATCAGTGCCGGATTAAACCCTTTGAAATTTTTTGCGAAAATGCCGAAAGCGAGAATAGCAAAATCCGAAATATTTGAGCCAAAATTTCAAGCCGGGGGCTTCTTTTTTGAAAAAAAGTATTTCCAGTCAAAGTGGGAAATTCGAAAAGTAGGGAATTTTACAAAAATTTGTTTCTCGAAAACTTCCTTTTCTCTCTCTCCGTACCTGATATGAATATTTTAAACCCCAACAATATGTTTATTTGAAATATTGTAAATATATTTTGATTTATGATTTGCGAGTATTGCTACATCAACAGTAGTGGCTAGCACTGTCAACAAGACATGGCCGGACAAAAGACTTTCTTTAATTAAATTTTTTTTCTCTTTTGAGTCACAAAAATAGACACCAACGAGCTTCACTGCATCAAAAAATATGACATGTACTTTTTCCCCGTTCCTTCACCCCGTAATTTTTTTTTTTTTTTTTTTTTTTTTTTTTTTTTAAAGAAATAAAAAATGTTGCCGATTTCGAAAAATAAGACAAGCTTTGATATAAAACCTGTCAGATAGGAAGAATCTTTGTTGACAATAGGGAGAAGGGAAAACATTGGGCATTCGTCTGCGTTACATCACATTTCTGACAAGCTGACATGTGTTTTTCATGGTTTTTAATAACTCGAAACAATAGTGTGAAGGTGGTTGCCCCGCCTACCTGGTGTGGCTAGGTGAGACGTAACGAGTTCAACCTACACACATTCTCATTTGTCATTACCGGTTCTAATATTATTTTTAAAAAAAATTCCCCTCCTCTTAATCCGAAAAGAAAGTCGTGTGGGTTTGACAGAAAAAAAATTATAATTGATTTCGAAGAAAATCCGTTCTTTTCCCGCGAAAATTAAAATTTTGCAAAAAAAAAAAAAAAATTGTTTCAGTCCTCTTATTTTATATTATTTTTCTTAATGACACCGTAATGCATGCAGTACATCAGCAATATTTTTATTAAAAAAAAAGGAGGAGTTTGACTAACGCGCAGGAACGAATTATTGCATAACCACTAGATGACAGGGGGAGTACGCTATTACAGTGTCAGCAGTTGGCGTGTCAGCTGTCAAACCCTTACTTAGTTTGATTGCTTACGTTCAGCAAACTTCTCCATGATTACAAAAGCGGAGTCGTTAAAAACTTCATGAAACTTTAAACTTTAATCGGCCCACCCCTTTTTCCTTCCGAAGGAACTTTGTCCCGATGACGCGTCATTAAAATTTTCAGGCGAGAGAATGAAAATAAAAAATTAAAAAATTTCAAAATAAAAACAAGGCGAATATTAATTACTTTAATTTAAATTATACTGGGAAAACAAATCGCCTATCTGGTGATTTAATTAGGCAACCATATAAGACCGTGAATGGCATTAAACAATTCCATTTTATTGTCTACAAGAAGACAATCAAATGCTTTCAGTCGTCATCTCAGGGCTGTGCTGGTCCTGCTTACGTGAAATCAACATTTTTAATAGAAAAAACTAAATAAAATGATGGAATCATGTGGTTAGGCGATGGCCCGTTGGGCTATTGTAAGAAAGGTTTGATTGTCGTCTTTTGGGCTATCCCGAAAAAATCAGAAAAAAAGAAAAGCAAAATAATTAAGGAAAAGCTACCTTTTACTGAAATAAAAATTATTTTCATAAACTTTGCTAAGTAAAAAAAAATCATTGTAGGTGTGGAGGTGCTCTTGGATTCGGCGGAAAATTATGGATGACGAGAAGGGGGGGGGGGGGATTTACAGAATGGTGATATTAATTAAATGTTTAAAAAAAAACCGAAGTTTTTGAAATATTACATTGCAAGAAAAGATATAGGGAGAGGGTGTGGGGAGGGGGGGGGGGCATGGTACAACCTTTTGCTAATTCTGTGATTCTGCCAATAAATAGGAAATTTGAACACCAAATCAAATTCAACGTTATGAATTTTCGCGATACTGGATTGTACGTAGTTTACCCGAGTTAATGTTGCACATTTCATGCCTTTTACAAAGAATTAGCTCACAATTTAGATGAGGACGAAAAATGCATAAAGGATAAACGGGACAATGGTGGCGTTCAATGATTTCAGGGAGGGAAAGGGTTTAAATTGCAAAAAAAGACGTAGAATTTTCATATCCTTAAAGAGAAAACGGGCAAAAAAATGCTTCAGTTCAAAAATATTTAAAAAAAAAAAAAAAAAAAAAAAAAAACTTCAAAAGTAATCCTAGAATGTTCAAAAATTTTCATACTAATTTTTCTCACGGTATATCTGATATTAAAGCTTTTCCCCTGAAGGAAAAAAAAACTGCTTCGTGCTTTTCCACGCTCGCCTAAAAATAAATGAAAAGTATTTAAGTTTCGGGATATTTTTTGCCAATTGAAAAAGTGATCACTAATTTTTGAAAGAATTCATTCTCGACTACCAGTTTTTATAACCAAATTTTGGGCTATTTGCCTAATTTTTTTTTTTTTTGATGATAGGAAAAATTTGGGATAAAAAATAGTATATTTCAACACAGCAAACGGAAGTTTGACTTTTGCTTAAGAGACTGACTATTACTTCTCTTCGACTGGAATTCTGGCTTACATTAAGCGGCAGAGTCTGCCAAGTGAGTAGTAGGAATTAGCGAATATAATTCTCTGAAATTGCAGTGCTATCTGCTTGTAAGTCAAAGACAAATATAGCAAAAAAAAACCAACGAACTTAGCAAAATTCTAGCTGTTCCGAGTAAGCTACTGCCTAACCAATTTAACTCATCCCTAATTTTGTTTGTTCGAAAAAGACTCATCAAATTATTTTTCAAGCTGAAAATCGTCCTTTTGATTTTTAATCCAATCTGACACTGCTAATCCAACTAATACGGTGCGATCAAAAGCTGACAATCTGACAGTGAGAAATATACTAATAATTTATATAGCTATACATTCAGACTTTTAAAAGAAAGAAAAAAAAAAGATTGACGCTTTTGGCGTTAAATTGTATATTGTATGAATATTTTATCATGGCCGCATTTATTTATATGGTTTCATTTAATTGACCCCGGAAAACCTGACGCTTTTTAGAAAGGATTTCGGTCATGGGTAGGACTCCAGAGGTCACCAATAATGCATGCCTTATCAGCGATACTGAGATAATCCCTTATCTACTTGATTTTTTTCTTTGTTTTAAAGATTCTCGAAAACAAAAATATATCTCCACTCCGCTGACATATATCCTTATCCATTTCAGGTTCTGCTGTGTCCTTCATCCAGGAAAGAGAAACCGGGCCAAGTCAAAACTATGAAATTATTGCAATTCCGTGTACTCGTTCAAGAGGCAAAGAAGCTGGAAGGATCTGGGCAATGCTGACGTTTAAAACTGATTTGGAAGTCAGACAGTCAGATTTTGATTCCAGTCCCAATCCCAAATCAGATTTTAAACCTCTAGGTCCTCTTACATATTAAAATTAATTCATGTGCTAGTGGACCTAACATACTTCAAAAATTCGTTAAAAATTGTCAAAGAGCCGTAAAAATAGGAAGTTTCCGCCAAAAAATCTTGTAATATTTCGGAGTCCGCTAAAAATTTCTCTCAATTTTTCACTTAAAGCACCTCAAAATTGGAAATCTGAAAAACCCACAGTCTAAACGGAAGGGCCAACTTAAGATTAATTCGAGTACATTTTTGTTAATAAAAAAGTGGTAACAAGACCACGGTTTACATATTCACTCTAAAGAATACAAACTTAAGTTTCCTATTCCCTAAAACCGAGGAGAAACGGGAATTCTCGTTCCGGGATTTCTTTTTATTTTAAACCAACTTTCGATTCAGGAACTGAAATTTTTTAAGCAATGAAGGGTCACAACACAAGGGCCAACCACAAAAGCCAGGAGGCATTACCCCCGTAGGCTGTGGTCTGCCCTTCCTGGCTCTAAAATTTTTTTTAGGAGATTTGCCATTTCTATAGGAAATATTTGGAAGACACGACTCCTACGGGCACACAAACGCAATAGAACTCAAAAACTTCGGTTGATTCGAAATATTTTTAGTTGCCACATCAAAATTTTCTTTTTCGAATTTTTAATTATGGAATTTATCAAGAAATAAAACATAATTCCGTGACATCAATTCACAAACGATGGTACTTCAAAAAGGACAAGAAATAAAAAATATGCCTAGAAATATTTAATGATATTGAATTTTCCAGGAAAAAAAACGTGTCACGTAAGAACGAACGCCCATTTTATTTTCAACGCAAACGTCAAAAGTGAGAAACTCCCCTCGACGGATTTAAAAAACTGAATTAAAAGACCTTCTACCGGGAACTCATTGTTATAATTAACGTATTTTCTTCCCATTTTTTTTTTCTTTAAAATTAGAAAGAGGGAAAAAAAAGTGTGCGATTTTTATAAATTCTCTTTGGTCAATAATGCAATCAAGCCAAAGGGAATCTTTTTTTTTTTTTTTTTTTTTTTGCACGAAACGTTGCTACATTTTTAAAACTCATAACACACTTACAAAGTTCTTGAAACGATGGCAAGAAACCAGATTACAATTAGGAATGTCATTTACGGAATTTATACGTGATTTGTCGACAAACTCCGTGTCGGATCTGACACCACGTAAGAAGTCACAAGATCATAATTTAAATGAAAATAAACTTGGCTACTTCTTTCCCGTTCCTTGATTATCATATTCCATGCAGTGAATTCAACAACGAATTGCCCTTTTCTCCGTGTGCAGTCCTGATCTGATAACTTGAGGAAATTATGATTTTCTGTCTCGCAAAAAAAAAAATAAAAACATATCTCTTTTTTTTCTGAATAAAAACGTTTTAAAAATAAGTGACAACCGAGATCGTTGACTTCTTTTTTTAATGCGCAAGAGAATTCAACAACCTTTCAAAAATGTCTTTCACCCTTCAATTAGTTTGCGGTGGGTTGAGGTAAACATTGTCCGATAAGGTATAAATAAATTTGAAAACATACAACACAAAGTTGTCGGATTCCAAAAGGATTAAGCAATTTATTTTTTTAAATTGCAAACAATGGTCATCTATTGTCGCGGATTTATTGCCGGGCAACTTATTAGACAGTTTATTTCGGTCTGGTAACCATAGCATAACTCTAACTATTTTAGGCAGGGAAAAAAAAACAAACATGATGAGACGTGTTGGTTCAGATCCAAAACTCAAACTTGGAAAATTTGTTTGGAAGCCTTCGTTGGTCACATAGTGCATCCCGAAAGAATCCCATTTTAAATCGTGTTTTAACCCCTTGCGGACGGGCGGATGTATCCATATGAATACATTAAACGTATTCTGTAAAATTAATGATTAATTGACAATAAATTGACTTGGACTTGCAGATAAGTAGCCGGAAAAATTAAGTTATTTTTTGGCGAAAATGTAAATCCTATGTTTAGCTTATGGCAGTATTATTACTTAATTAGAATATTAACTAATGACATTAAAATTATATTTTTAATGTTAATGTAAATAAATAAATTACAAACCATTGTGACATGGCCAAAATTAAAAATTGAATTTCTTCCTCCCATGCTTATCTTATGGAGCTAACATAAAATCATACTTTCAGATCGAAAAAGGCAAAAAAATCTCATAAGCTATCAATTTTGACATCATTATAGATTATGAGACTAGTAATCTTGATTTTACTGCATTTTATACTTCAGCTAAGAGTTGTTAGCGATTTTTACACGATTTCATTTAAAATATTCTTTTTTTCCATAAGCTAAACATAGGCGGCCAAATATTTTTTTAGCTTCACTAAGTGCCTCTATGGATCATACCGTATCAAAATATGGCCGAAAAAGACCAAACAACATCTACGCCCCTAACGCTTCAAAGAAAAAATAGGCTTCCGACAGCAAAAGATTAATGGTGACAATTTTTTTTTCTTTTTTCATTAAAAAAAAAATATATTTGGAGGTAAAGAAAGCAAAGCTCGCGATCGGAGAAAGTTTTGGAAAATATGAACCATCCTAATGAAACCTACACTTCCTACGATCGGCAAAACAAAAAAAAAAAATCGATGTGACTGTTTATGCTAATACATTTACAGCGGAATGAAAAGCTTAATGGGGGGAAATGAGGAAATGCAAAATTGCGTGTTCGGAGGTGGTCCCGAGATCGTGGGAAATAAAAAGAATTTGATCAGATGACTTCGGTGGCATCAAATATTGATCGAAGATCATGATCCCCCTGTTTTCAAATAACAGCCATTGTTTTCGATAATAATGAGGTCCTAAATTAAATATTATGTGAAAATAAAACAAAAAAACAAACTGACTTTGAAAAAGCAGAAAAAAGAAAAAAACAACAAATATACTTGGAAATCGAAGAAAAACACAACTTTCGATTTTCATTTCCCCGATGTTGTTGACAATTTGATTTTTTTATGGAGGAAAAAAAGGTTGGCCTTTCCGAGAAAGCGCACGCCATCCAGGGGGTAAAAACGGAAACCGCTATCGATGAGATGTAATTAGTTGGCGACCGGCGTAAAAAAAAAATTCTCTCCCAAAAACAAAAAATCAGATGTTTATCGGGCAAATATGACAACATATAAACAATAAAAATTTGTTTTTGGATAAATTTTGTTAGATAATAAATTTAGATATACGTCACGGCGATTAGGATCGGGACAATTTGAAGTAATAGAATACATTTAAAAATATATCATTTAGATAGGATCTAAATTAGTGAGACATATGGAAGGGTCAGTGTTGCGTTTTTTACATACGTAAAAGCAACAGATGGGGTTATGGGGGTGGTTTGGATGCGAAAAAGAAAAAAAAAAATGTAGCATCGTCTAATTTTTTAACTATGTTTTGACTGGTGTAAAGAGTGAGTATAGTAAACGCCACTGGTTGATTTGTAAAAGATAGTGGAAGTCGGACCCGGGGAGCTCCTACTGTACACTCTCCAAGTCATTAAATAATTAAACTAAATGTGAGATGTGTTTATATCCTCAATTGATGCCCACACCATGTTTACGCATAACACGCACAATGCCTTGTTTCATCTTTTGTTTATTTTTGATTTCAATTCTCTACCGGAAATTCTGTATCACTGCAGGACGTGCATAAGAGGGAGGAGGGGGGGGGGGGGGAGAGACTTGAGACAGCAGTGCATCAAACATACTGATTGTCTTGCTACGAGAGAGCATCTCAAATTCAAGCAGATGGTTGGTCATTTTTTGCCCGTGAAGAAATTTAAAACTTAGCCCCCCTACCAGCAACCCGTCTTTTGATCGCATTAAACTTAATATAATGTTTATTTTGCTTTAAATAAATTGAACTGGTCATTTTCCAATTAGGATGCCTCCTGCTGTTTGTCTTACAACAATGAATCAAATTTCTCCTTTTGTCTCCTAAGTAGAGGATCAGACTTCTGTTTGGATCAAGCTCTCAGAGGAACTCAAAATCTAAATATCGATGTACAGGCACTAGAGGTTAATGCCTTGGAGTTTGGTATCAGCTCTCGAACCGAAGTCGGTTTAAAAATGAGATCTTCATACGTCGCATAGGGCATCCTCCGATATGCAAGCTGCCTTTTTTTTTTTCTTTTTCGGTCATATAAAACATACTTGGCAGATTTAAGTGGTTCGAAAGTCAAATTTTTGGAAATTTCAAAACTTCTATATCGGGAAAAGTTTCTTTAGAAGTGGAATATCAACCCTGAATTTTTTTCAGGTTTTTTGAGCGGCACGAGGACATCTTGAGGCGTCAAATCAACCTTCAAATTTGCAAAAAGCATTTTAAAGAGATCAAAATGAAAAAAAAAAAAAATTATTTGGCATAAAAGATTACCGATTTCCATCGTAAATTTTGCGCAGATTTACTACTATGAATTCGAAAATTATTTCGTTTTCAAGCTACAGGCAAAAAGCCAAAACAAGGTTTTCAGTGCCTTTAAAACCGTGCAAAAACACGATTTTGGGCTTCAATTTCGTAATATGCGCAAAATTTCCGAGATATCAACAGTTTTTTACACCAGAAAAAAATTTTAAATAATTGAGGCTTTTAAAAAGGCTGCCACTGGGCTACCATAAGGTTTGTGCACCAAAATTAAATTTTTTTTGGGCATAATTGTTGCTATTTTCTTTAAAAATGAGGCCAAAAGGGCCATTTAAAGAGAGAAAAAAAAATTTTCTTCCTGTTAGCGTCCCCGGACCAAAATGTCGCTGTGGCAGCCAAAAATTACGTCAAAAATTGGCTTAAGTTCGTGTGCTTTTAAAGTTTTCTTTGAAAAAGGAAGTGGCCGAAAAAATGGCCAAAAGTTTAAAAAATTTTTTTTCGCTGCAAAGAAAGATTCCTGCACACAAATTTCGCTCTCACCACGTGAGAGTACGTAAAAACCTTTGGTTTTTTTTTTCCAAACGTCAAAGTGGCAATAAAATGGCCAAAATCTAAAATAGTTTGTTTCGCCACGAAGACCTTGCAGGATTCAAATTTTGCCTTCACCATGTGAAAGCACACAAAAAGTCAGCCCAAAATCATGTATTACGCCTTGGAACCCGAAGGGCAAAAGCCGAATTTAATGGCCAAAATCATAAAAATTACAAAACATTTTTTTTTTTACTGATAAGACCGTCTAAACCAAAATTTCGCTATCACCACGTGAAAGTATGCAAAAAAATAGCCTAGAAACATATTTGTCTGTTGGAGAAAAAAAGGTGAAAATTGGCCCAAATTAATTGCCTAAAGTAAAAAAAATTGAAAAAATTCGGAGTTGATACTCTACCTATAAAGAAACTATTCCTGATACAGGAATTTTAAAACTCCGAAAAACCTGACTTTCGAATCACATCCTGTGAAATCGTGTAGCTCTTGGCCCAAGTTTGATCAGCACTTACAAGTTAAGCTTGTTCGTTTAAGCCCGAGACACAAGGCAAAAATAAATGACTCAGCTAAGCAATATTAAGTACCAAAATCAGACATTAAGCACCTTTTAAGAGACCAAAATTACAAGTTATGAACATTGTCATTCTGGAAATAGTATGACAACATCCAAAACCCTTTAGTACTTCCGTACATAATATGCCAAACTAAAATTCGTTTCTTAATCCACTACAAAAAAAAAAAAAAAAAAAAAAAAAAAGTTAATGAAAGGAATTTTGTTTGTTACAAAATGCGGGGTTATTTTACAATTAAGAAAAAAAATGAAGGAAAGACATGAATGAAAGACATTAACAAAGATCAAACAGCGAGGTTAAAACTTTAATCTGTCTTAATTAATTTGAAGAGCTTTCTTACAGTTTAAGAAGAATACCGAGGTTTAAAGGTGGTAAATCACTGTATATGGAAGGGGAGGAGGAGCAGTAATTAGCATTACTGTAAATATTTCTCCCGAGGGGGAGCGCGGCTAAATTTCAAATATTTTTATTTAAATTTTCCCATAGGCAGGAGTGGTAACAAAAGCATGCATCGGATGACACAATATGTTTCGACAAAGACACTGGTCTATATCTATCGATATTATCGACAAAAAGAACCGCTGTCCTTTCTGTAAGTCTGCTTGAGTGAGCAAGTCACAATCTATCAAATGCATGCTACTCTATCTCAATTTCAGACGGGTTTATCTTTCTTTCGATTTGTGTCCTCGATCATTTTAATTAAATCGATTCGTTCTTTTTTTTTCGAATCTTCTTTTATCTCTGTAAACCCTTAAAACGGTTCTGTAATCCACTGCTTTTTTTTTTTTGCCCACACGTTTGACGATTTTTTTCTCTTTATTATTTTTTAAAAATGAAAATAAGTTGTCGTGAAGCGCACATTGCGGATGGGATCTCCCACAATTTACCTGGGGTTAGTTGTGCCATTATTGCCCAGAGATAAAATTTAAGATAAAGGAGGCACTTTAAAGAAAAAGTTGATAGATACATAGCAAGTTGTAATAATCGATAATGTATACGATAGCATCTCACCATTTACAACCGAGCACGCTGATTGATTCTGCTCGCCGACACTGCAGCCACTCGGTTAAAAATTAACAGTTCACCACTGATGCGATATCAATTAAAGCCGGATCTACGTAACAACAAAAAAAAAAAAAAATTAAAATCGAATTTGGTTTAAGCACGAATCCATTCCAGTTCGCCTCGCCTCGTGGCTCCGACCAAGGAGGTCGTTGTAGCAAAGCTCAGTCGGGTGGGTGTAACAACGAAAACGTTAACTAATTTGTGAGACAATGTTGAACTTTTATTAAATTAAATATGATGACGTTTTTCAGGCTCAATTTATGATGCAAAGCATTATCGATTAGTCTTGACGAGATTATGCTAAAGTGTTAGAGATTGCTACCGGGAATACCGGGGCAAGAATCGATTTTTTCCCAAAAATATTTCCCGGAAACGTTTTTTTTTTTTTTTTTTTTTTTTTTTTTTTTTTTTCAATTTTCGGGAATCCAACTCCCCGCGGGAATATAATTTTTCTCATTTTCGATAAATTTCCGATTCCCGGGATCGAAAAGTTTTTTTTTTTCCCGGGAACAGGAATAATATCTTTATGACCATTTTTCACAAAATTTTCTTTTTCACTAAACGAGTGCCCGTTTAAGCATAGTAGAAAAGTTTCTTTCGATATGGTTCCGCTTATTTCCGAATTTACTTCTCAAAAAAATACGGAAATCAGGGTTGTTTGCCAATTTTTGTCTTCTAAATAAATTCTCGGTTTTCCCGGCATTTCCAGGAATCCAAATATCAATTTTTTGATTTCCGAGAATTGAAAAAGCTAACCAAAACGGGAATTCCCGATCCCGAGATTTTTTTTTTTTTTTCAAAAAACGGGAATTCCCGATTCCCGAGAATATAAACATGACGGAAATTTGGAAATATAACCGGAAACAACCGCTTGCTAGCTAACCAGGAAACTAGAGAAAAATTTCAACGAAGCAGACGAAAAAGGTGGCTATCGCTGATCTGACCTTACGCCAAAATTTCACGCTAAAATATGTTGCAGTAAAAACGTGTTGCCCAGACGTTGCTCAACCTGTTGCAGCATAGAAACATGTTGGCATCATGTTGAGCAACGTTTAATTTTCATTTTGCAGTGTTGCGCAACATGTTTTTATGCTTACATGTTGAGTAACATGTTGGCAAAATGTTTATTTTTTATTTTCATTTTTCAATGTTCGCAACATATTTCTGCAATATGGGGAAAGGACAT